>JAPEVC010000347.1:0-25673 GCA_027946555.1 Gnomoniopsis sp. IMI 355080 | reverse complement strand
GCGTGTGGATGGGTGGGAATTATTCTATGCAGGTGTTTTTTCTTCTTTTTTCTCGGCGAGTTTACTGGTTTATTCGGCTAAAGCCTAGAGGTGAGTAAAGAGCGGCCGGTGAGATGATATATATTGGATGAGACGGAGTGATCATGGGCAACGTGGGAGCGGGTTTTATTTATCGAGTTGTCTAATGTCCGATCGTGATCGTCGACTCCTCCAAAATCCTCTGGCATGGTCGTGACGCAATGATGTACTGTATCATTGGTGAGCAGGGCTGGTCCCTGTTTGACGATCCTCTGGCAGGTGAGGTCGTCAGCACAGCACATTGTCATATCGCTATATAATTCCATAGCTTTGGCGGAGTCCTAGCATTTCCCCGGGAGTATTGGTCGTCAATTACTCTTTCATTTGTGCAACTGTCATGCTTCAATTCTCTCTTGTAAATATCCCTCATCCAACCTTCGATCTGCAATCTCTACAGAGAATATCAACCATGTAGTGCCTGCAGCCTTCTAAAGTCTTTGTTACTTTTTCATCCAGACGCACCCTAAATTACATACTTTGCCCAGGCTCGATTGTTCTCCCTAGGCGAAAGGATCTAGGCGAAAGCATCACATATGCGAGGTTACAAATCATACAAACCCCAAATGTATTGTTTCGCGGCTCGCAGATGTACCTAAGTAATGCACAAATCTCAAATGACTCTTTTAGTCTAAACACACATACTGATCCACTCCTCATATCCACCGTCTCGCCCTAGAGTTTCAGCAAAAAAATATCAACTAACGGCTTCCAAAGTGTCCCGATGTCTTGTTGGGATGCACCTTGGACTGCATATCGTTCCTTTGCCCAGGCTCGCTAAGCCTCCTCACGAGGAGAGGTATGAACCACAACTCACCAACGGCAGCTAGCTCGTACTGCCAGCGGAGCGTGTCTTTCCAGTGTCCCAACCCAGTGGTCTCTTCCTCAAACGACAGGGAGACCGATGTATAGTCCAACCTCCATACAGCCGTCCTTTGGTTCAAGCGTGAACAACCCAGCGAGACCCAGATTTTGTATTCCATCCCGAGGTCGACATTCTCCAACGGCAACACCCAGGTCCATAGACAAATGGCAATACGGACCGGAACCTTCGGTCCCGTGTGCTGACCAACCATCCCTGAGGATCGAGCTGATCAACTGGAGGGCTTCGACTCAGAGCACTCCGGTCTGTCGCCCGCACTAGACGGGATGAGTGCCGCCGCAATGTTTGTTTCTCTGTTTTCTTTCTTTTTCTTGTTTTCATGTCTTGTCCCTCTTCGTGCGATACCTCTGAATCAGCTTGTCATCAACTTTGCCTATTCGGATGAGCGTGTCAAGGGTCGATTGGACAAGCTCGCGCAGTCCAGTTGGGCACCCCAAGTGGGCAGGCTGGCTGCGTTAGAGTAATACCGGTGAAACCTGAGAAATCAACCGAGTCCAATGCAACAGTCGCGCCAGGTCATTCCGTCGATCAATGGTAGCGTTTATCAAGTAGGCGGCCAGGCCAATGTAGGTCTATGTGGTGGAAAGCGAATAGTCAGGAAGTAAGCCCGTTTCCTCCGCGTCTGATATTATATCCGCTTGACAGTACCTTTTCATCGTAGGATGCCAGGCGTGTTGGCAAATTTGGAAGTATGATTTGCTTGTTACATTTCTGCGATGAGACGGCACGGAACAGCTGCCCTGTGGCAATGTCAGTAATGAGCATGGGCATCCATAGGCTGCGTGGGGACGGCAAGGTGACCTATAGTTGAGGTCCCGGGAGGCCATATGTGTTGTAGCACCCAAGGATTCAATTGTGGTGCTGCGATGGACTTGAGGCTTATACGGGGTGGGGGACAATAAGTTCGGATAGAAGCTTCGTTATTGACGTTTCTTAAACTCGGTGTATGTACACACGGTCATACACCTGCTCTTGCGCATCGAATTCTGTGCGAACTCGAACTCAAACTCCCTTTTTCCCCCTTTCCCTTATTGAAGGCACTCAAAGCATAATGTTGACCGGGCAGAACACGGCAGCCGGGTACGAGTACCTTGGGTACCTAAGTAGGTAAGACAAGGATCGTGGTCAATGTTCAGCTGCTCGGCGACTTGCCCTTTCCGGCTCATGGCCTCGTGATGCACAACACGCCATTGGCCAACACTGTGTCTGAACGAGCGACTTCTGCGCGGGTCCAGCCGCACCAATGTCCACCCACCATACACAGTTAGGCTAGTCCAAGTACCACGAGAGTCCTAAAGAATGGCCATGCCGCTCCTGACCTTGGCGTAGTTGTTAATGGCGGTGGCGAGTAGACGGTCCACCTTTGCTTTCGTCTCCCCGTCGTCGTCGTAGATCGTCAGGGCCCTACAGCCAGCCCAGACCGTAACGGGGAACGAAGCGGTAGCCAGCACAGGATACCTGGGCTCACCCATGCCGCTCATACTAAGCGTGGTACGAACCTCGCCCATCAGCATCAGTGTCATATCTTCCGATTGGGCGTCGAAGTTGAGGCGAAAGTGGGTCTTATCGTGAGGTAGGCGGTCTAGATAGAGGACGCGGTATGCCGGGTTTTCGCGAGGCAGATATTCTATGCCGTGGGGAGCCGCAAAGTTGGGCTGGCAGACAATTTCCGCTTGCACATCTTCTTCGGTGGTGCAGGTGTGGTGTATATCAACAAAGCCCTCTGCCTTTATATCCGAAGATTGTTAGCCGATGGCGGTCCTTATGGATTCAGGAATGCTGCATGTGGGGTGGAGATTCCCCGGCCACGTACCTTGGACCACATCAACAAGATGTCCTTTGACCAGTCGTACATCTCCACACCCTCTTCATTCCGCCAGCGGATCTTCAGTCTAAGGCCAAAGCTGGAGCTATCCAGGAATTCTTTAACAGAGGGCGTCTTCGTGGTAGCATAACTGGCGCCGAGCGCCAATCTCGCATACCTGATAGCAACAAATTAGTACTGAGTAGTGGGAAGGACCTGTGGGAGTTGACTCACTCATGGTCGCGGCTGATGCGGGTCATGTAGAATGGCTTCTCCATTCCCAGGGCGCGGCACTCGCTCTCAAAAAAGCCACGAAAAATCTTGTGGCGCGCCGAACCTCCACTGACAATGACCCTGGCGACGTCGTAATCATTCTGGCGTTTCTGCAGTTCCTTGAGCTGCTTCGTGATTAAAGTCATCGTATGGCGAAAGGCAGACGTCCATGCGGCGTGTATCAAATCCCACGATAGTTTGAAGACCACGGTGTTCTGATCTTGATCCTCGGCATATAGGTTCGTAGCCTTGTTCTCGCGAATATCGTCCTTGATTCGGTAGAAGTGCACACGCAATTCGTTCTCGACTTTCGCTGTCAAGTCCTTGCCTCTCTGACGATGGAACATTTCCCTCACCGTTCTCATAAGCTCGTACTCCCATGCCCGGGTCCCGCCTGAGGCACCTGGATTGTTCTCGGTCAGATATATCGTCTCCGACAGCTCTGAAGGATGGAAGTCTTACCGAGATCCTTCTCGAGCTCCATCAGGAAGGGTTTTTGGTCTTTGTCGCGACAGACCGACATCAAGGCGGAATTCTGGAGGCTCAGGTCAGCAACTGAATCTAGCTCTCAAACAGTAAATTAGGAACTTGGTAGGGCTGGGGCACTGTCGTAGCAGGGCTTACCGTGGCATGACCTCCGACATCGAAGAGCAGGACAATATTCGACTTGTCTCCTATCTTCATCAAATCGCCGAGTTCAGCTCGATCACACTGTGCTTGCACGTCATCTCGGTACAGCATATACTGCAGTCCGGCTTGAGCCTCGGTATGAAACAAAATGTTTCCCACAGGATACTTGAAAGCCTCTCGGAATGCCTTGTGTAACCGATCACCATAGTACTTCTCGAACTCGATGGACCATTGAGCTGGAATGGTCGCAGTCAGAGTGTCGAGTCCGTCGCTAGATCCATCTCCGTTTGCAGCGGCGACGGCTTTGGCACGCAGCATGACAGCAACCAGAAGCTCGTGGACACCCTGCTCTAGCCGAGCCTTGAACGTGGGATCACGTTGGGCGTGATCATCAAGGTCTGCAGCCAGGCTGTACTGACTGTATATTTCGTCGCTCATGCCAACTAAGGTGTAGATGGCGTATTTCGCAGAGACGGGTCGGCGTTCGGCGTATGGGGTGTTTCCGGGGTAGATGGCTTCGCCTGGTTGCCCGTCGGCGAAGGGGTAGATGTCGACAGAATGCTCCATGTGACGACCTTCAATACCTTCTCCCTCTTCGGTGAACTGGGCATCGTTTCTGACGATCATGTGGTTGGCCATCTTGTCGCCGTGATTGTAGAAGTAAGCACATCTCATGGCGCTGCTGCCAAAGTCCACGTGGAGACCTCTGTTCAACGGTTAGTTAGTGAAAGGAAAGTTTTCAGGAGGAATGTGAAAGTAGGAATGTGAAAGTAGGAATGTGAAAGTAGGAAGCTTGGAGTGAGTCCTATCATATAAAGTTTCCGCCTGGCCAAGGCCAAACTTACTTTTGAGTGGTCAGTTTGCCCATGATGCGAACGCGCTGGTAACCTCCTTCATCGCCAGCCGTCGTTTCATTGAGCGAAGACATCTTGAGTGGCAAAGAAAGAAGTCGGTTTGAATTTGTATTGCTCAACGTCTTTGGGTCAGACGCATCGGTGTTGCTGTTCCTGGATCGTGTGAAGAAGGACGGCTGTCGGCGTGCCGGGAGCCAAGAGCGAGGAAAAAGGGAATTGATTGTGAGTGAGGAGAGATTCTTTGGCTCGTCCGACAACGAATCTGAAAGCGGAAAGAACGCCCAGAGCCTTGCTGAACTGGTGTTGGTGTAATGAGGAACGGGACGAACAGGGCACGAGGCTGAAGGTTCTAGAGCTCAAGACTGGGAAACGTGCCGGCCTGTTGTGGAAGCTAGCTCGATGTCAACAGTTGTCTAAACAATCAAGAAAATCATGGAGGGCAACTGCACAATGCCACAATGGAAGATTCCAGCGTCTCAACGATTTGGTTGCCAGGTGAATTTCAAACGTGGGCGGGGCTGGAACAATGGACAGCCTTGCGGCAGCCCCACAATTGACGCGATTACAATCAACAATAGCGCTGTAGAAAGGAATATGAAGCCTCTGGAAATTTTCACATCAACTCAAATTTCTCTCTCTATTGTATCGACTTGCATTTCAAAGTTCAAAACAGCGCTGTACCAGCCGAACATACCTTGATATCATTTCGAAACCCCTACCCTTCCAGATCTCAACACAATCGAGGACAGCCAGCAACGCAACTCGCCTCCTCAGACGTTCCAACAACTCAATTCTATCGAAGCCACGACACCCTTGCCGCCATGGAGCCGATGTTCATCAAACACCCGGAGGAGGCCTTTTACCACGACTTCGCGCCCGAAGGCATGTCCTTGGGCGACGAGTTCAAGATGGGAGGAAAGCTGTGGAAATACGCCCCGATGATGGAGAAGATCTACATGACCATGACATCCAAGGAGCAAACCGAACAATGGGTGAAGACTGCCTCAGAGGTAATCATACCGTTTCTTGTGGAATGCGATGCATTCCCTGAGCAGGAGAGACAGGACTACTTCGCAGTGTTCAAAAAGCATCATGGCCCTGGCAATGTCCGTGAGAAGCATATCCAAAGGGCAGCCGAATTGGTCTCTCAACTCGAGCGCGACGACCCAGTCATGGCGAGTATCCTCAAACGGAGCAGACGTGTCATCATCATGGAGCCGCTTGGCGGCTTTTTCGAGTACGGCAAAGTAACCATTGAGTACAATGAGGGGACGTACAAGGACGCTGCTGAGAGAGCAGCCAAAGCACCGTGGATGCAGATGCCACGGCCCCATCCTCCCGGAACCTACGAAGCAAAGAAGTTTGACCTTGACTGGAGACATCCGTGGCGAGAGCCTCACGACAACAGCTCTTTGGAAATCAAGAAAACACTTCACTACATGCTCAAGAAGCTTCGTGAAATGCATCCGGCCGAAGCAGCGATTTTCAGAGTTGGAGAATACAAATTCATAGACCCAGCCTACCATGAAAAGATCAAAGTTCCGCGGGACTTGGACATGACTTCTTTCTATCTCCAGACACCGTCCTGGGGAGGCTACGGTGAAAAGACGTTTCTGAAGGACCTACACCTGGTCTTCAGCAATGCCAGACACTACTACGGACGGCACTCCCACAATGGCCAAGCCGCGACCAAGCTTGAGAAGTCGATGAGGAAGCTCCTACTGACGGAAACGGGAGATGACGGTGAGAGATTGTTGGTAAGCTGTGAAATCAACAACCCCTTATCTTTGGCAAAAACCACTGACTGATTGTCGTCCAGGAGCTATATGACACGATTGTTTCCGCGGCCATCGCAGCCGACCCCGACTCTCAATCTTGGGCCTACGTCGCCTCCGACGTTACGAGCGATGCAGCGGAGTCGCCACCAACTCAGCCATCACAAGAATCGTCCCTCAACACCAACGTGGCAGACCCTGCTCTACCTACAGAACACGCGCCCTCTTCTGCCGGCGCTTCGACCATCTCGATTGTCTCTCAGCATGTGGGGGATGGAACCGATGAAGATGACGAGGAACCGATTAGCACGAAGACAAGGAGAAAGAGGAGAAGCAAGGCAAAGGTGTCTGGGGACAAGAGAGGAGAGACGGCAGCGAGTGCGATCACGACTGGCGTTCTTCAACCCAGCTCGAACTCCCTCCCGCTTGCGGATAATAAAAATGGCAGAGGTGATGAACATATTGAGGAACCGAAAATGAGCAGGAACAAGAGGAGGAAGGCAAATGCCGCCAGGGGCAAGCGAGTAGCACCGACTGCAATCTCGGGTGGCGCTCCATCCAAAAAGCGCAAGCAGGCCGAGGATATTGACGGCTCCTCCACGGTTCCAAGCCGTGCCTCAAAGAGGACCAAGACCCAGAGCGACTCTCACACAGCACCACCACGCCAACTCACGACCGGCAAGCCCCTTCCCAGTGTTCCAGCAAGCAGTCAAGGCGGCGGAGCTTTGGCCGCACGGGGAGACCTGGTGTCACACGACGTGCAGCCGCCAGCCCCACAGCATCTCTCGTCTACTGAGTCTGCCGCTGTGCAGGAAGACGAGCGAATCGCCGAAGAGGTGGTGTTCGGTATACTCGACCAGGTCTTGTCTCCACCACGCACTGCCGCGCAGCATCAGGCTTTGCCGCCTCCCGCCCAGAGCTTGACCTCACAGTCGACCACCGCGGAGAGCTCCCGCCCCAAGAAGCGCGCGGCGGAGGAGATGGACGCCGGCGACGACGTGGAAGATGAGACGGGCCGCGCGCAGCCAAAACGTCAAAAGACAGTCAGCGCCAATTCGACACAGCACGGCACGCCCTCCTCTACGAATCTGGGCTTCGCGACGAAGCACAGCCCCATCAAGTTCACCACGATTGCGAGACGCATCATAGCAGTACGATCTTGGCTGTTTGCCTATAGATCAGCGCAAGGTCTTGGAGTCTACATGATCCACTGCCCCAAGAGAACGTGCCGGCACGCGTTCAAGGGACACCCGCTGCGCGAGCACCGAGCACGCGATCACTTCCAGCAATGTGGCTTTGAGTTTGCCGATGAAGAAGAAATGATGCGAGAATGTGCCCAGCAAGGTTAGTTGGCATGAGACCCCTCTACAGGCTCTCCAAATCAAGCTTGATGATGTATGCTAATGGTGTTTGCTCCAACAGTGGTTGATCAAAATAACGACAGAAGATTCACGATCGATTGGATGAAGGGCGTCTTCAATGGTTCGATCGTAAGGGGAAACCCAGGCAACCCGCACCTCGAAGACGAGAACTTCCCTCCCATCGCGTAGGCCCACATGACGGCCGCCTCTTCCTCGACTCTTCCTCGCGAGTGGAATAGACTTTGATCATGATCCCTCCTACCAATCAAGGGGGCGAGCTTCGCGACATTTCCTGTCATGGGTGCTCGACATGGCTTTTGGACCATGTCTGATCGAATCAAAGTCTATCCGTGGTCGAGGATGGCTGGGGTCCGGATCCCTCCCACTTTTTGAAGTGGGAGGTGAGCTCTGTAACAAGTCGTTATGCGTGCTCGACCAGTCTTCGGACTGGCCTGATTGGACCTCAGTCTGGGGGAGATGAGTTGCTGCAAGGGCAGTGAGACTGATGTCAGGAAAGGGTGAGAACGGTAGTTCAAATTGGGCTGCCACTTGGAATGAAGGAATGTAGGACTGTGTAGGTAATTCCGCTGGCAGTAGATCTAATAAGAGTGTATTCCTAAACTTTGGTGCTTGATGCGAGTACCTCGTGATGACTTATTTGATTCCCATGAAGGATCCACAGCGTTGAAACTTGAAGCACAACTCAGACAGTACACACTTGACGTAACCACATCACATATCAATGCAAGCAAGATATTTTTCTCGGAACGTAAATCAATGATATTCTCAAGATTACTTAGGATGATGAACATGGCTCAAACCCGCGTCAGAATTCTATACAAGCTCTGCCTCATAGCAAACTGCTAGGCCATGCAAAAGCGACCTGCGCCTTGTGATGGCTTCTCACTGCGATTTAGGCGTTGTATACATCACCCCACAACAAATCTTATCTAAGGAGAAATGAAACTGCCGCCAAAAAGAACATTCTGATGTCACACGTCTGAAGATTCGGCCACTTGGGCGTCGAGTTGCTCGGGCACTCATACCTAGGTACACAAAAGGTTTTACTCCTGAGCATCGGTCCACTTCTTCGCACGCTTTTTGTTGACCCTGCCGGATGTCCATGCACGAATTGGCTTTCCAAAAATGAACAAGAGCGGGATGCCAGCAGATACAACAGCGTAAGCCACTGAGATATAGGCCATGAATGTAAAGGCGCCTGTTATTCTTCAGTTAGCAATATGTCCATTTTGTGAATTAGGGGTATCTCTTGAAAGGCTTACCTAGCTGGGAAATCCAGGTTGTCGTTTGTGTTGAGAAGTAGAAGCTAGTAAATACACGCAACGTCGAAACGTTGGTAAGTACAGGCCTGAATCTTATTGTCAGCGCTGTACCAAAACATCATGGGTCACATAGATAAACTTACCCGGCCCATTGTGGGTAACTCTCCATGACGAAACTCTGAATAACAGGTGCAGCCATAAGAGGCGCAGTTGTAAGCAAGAAATTGCCAAGCAGAATGACAGAGTAGTGAAGATGAAATTGGTCCGCATAACCAAAAACAAGAGAACCAGCGATGGCAAAGATGATAGGTATTATCAAGTTCGGAAGCTGGTATTCTGGTTCTCGGCTGCCACGACGTTTGCAGATTATCATCGTGATCTTGTCCGAGAGAGTGCCACCGATGAGGAAGATGAAAACTGTCGTTATGATGCTGGTGAGATTGCTCAAACCGGTAAGCTCAAATGGGACTCTGTAGTGGACAAAGAAGAGTCAGCGTGACTGTCCCAAGGCACTAAAATTTGAGGAAGGCAACCTTACCCAGCCGCAAGAAGAGCGAAAGACGTTGCCTGGCCTGTGACTCCCATCGTGATACCAAACAACGTCTGCAGGAGAGTCGACCAAACAATAGCTGGAAAGGCAATGGTTTTGAACGTGGCCACGAGCTGATTGGCTGCTTCTCTCCATTCGTAGCCACAGTTGAACATGCCGATGTTATCCCACATGGTGCGTCGTCCGTACGTATTGAAGTCCAGGGCGGTCCGGTTCTCCCCTGGCTCAACGGGCCATAGTCGTTGACCAGCTGATCAAAGGGGTTAGCCAAGTTACTCAGATTGTATGCCAGGGCTTGGGAATGGTACTGACAGAGCTCTTCCTTGGAGCGCATTTTCCTGGACTCCGGCACAAAGGCAATCAGAAATACCCAAGCAAAGATACCGATACCAGAGGTGATCAGATACACCCAACGCCAAGTGTATTCCGTCGAGATGTAGGGGGCCAAGATGCCAAAAGTCACAATCATGGGACCCTGTCAAAGTCAGCGGTGAACATGAAATCAATTCAGGTGATCGGGACGGATTTACCTGGGCTGTGAATATAGTAGCGATGGCCTTGTTACGCTGGTGGAGGAAGGTAATATCTCCCACGATCAAAGGCAACAGAGCCTCCACTGCACCAGATCCAAGCCCGTGAAAGACTCGAGCCGCAATGTGGCTGGACAGAGACGTACTAGCACCAGCCCAGAATCCGGCTCCCCATGACAGTGTAGAAGTCAAAAGGAGAACAGGTCGTCTACCAATCGCAGTGGAGAGAGGCACCAGGAGATAAGTCGCGAAACCATTGCTCAGCATAGGAATTGTTGCGAGTAACGCAATGCTGGTGAGAGAGACAGGTGTATGGCCAGGAGGAACTAGGGCGAGAGGGTCCGGATTGCTCTGCAAATCGGCGGTCTTGAGCACGGATGGTGGGTCAACTCCGGAATACTCGAGCAGGAACACTGGCGTGAGACCAGCAACGGCTATTTCTGCAGCCAGAGAGATGGATCCGACTATGACAAGCATAAGCATTCGGACACTTGTTAGATACTGAGAAATTGGCACTCACAAAAGCACATGGACCCAATCGCCAGCCATTTTCGCCATTCAGGAAGGTTTAGCGGGTCTAGTGGAAAGAAAGATCAGATGACAATTCGTTGCATGCCCGCTATGAGACGAAAGCTTACCTCTTGGGTTAGGCGAAGGTGTCTGCAGGTATCGTTAGTCTAGCTTGAACCAGAGAAAATCAAAATACAAAGCGACGTTATTCGGAAGCACCTACAGGAACCAATCTAATGTTGCCATCTTGATCGAAGATCTCTGTGCTTCCCAGGACCTGTTCCTCCTCCCCGCTAATGATGCTTGCATTATCTTTGAGATCATCGATCGTGTCGTATCTCGTCAAAGGCTTCTCGTCGTCATCTTCAAATCGACTCTGGGAAGGTTGAGGGCCCTGACGACTTCCGTGGAACGGGTAGACCGTGCTGGATGGCGAGTCCGGGTAAGCGAGGATAGAGCCGCGCGGGTCGACAACACTGCGAGGTATCAAGTATCTCGAAGACCGCTTATTAGGCACCGTCGACGGAGGGCCGGCCATGGTTGTATCGGCGTCCGGCGCTGATGGGTAAATGATAGTATGAAGGATTACAAGAGAGTGTCTGGACCAGCCGTCTGATGGTTGCAAAAAAGCCAACAGCAACACAGACGGCTATGAAGCTTGGTGATTTCTTTAACTATATCAGTTGTCTTTTCTTGGTCCACTGTTTTTTTCCCCTTGCGCATCTTCAAAATTAAGCATAAACCCATGCAGTTTCGGTACCGGGATACACATCTTGATGCCAAGCAGTTGCTGCTACGATGCTGGTCTCATCTCAACAGCCTTGTCACAATCGTGGGTCGATGGGTACCGCTCAGTAACTTTCAGCTACAAAAGCTCACAAAGCAAAATCCCAATTAATAATGTCATTTCGTTTGACAGTAGGTACACAGCAGTGTTTGGGCCTCATATTAAACCCACATGCGAGGGTCGGCGCTTGCGAATTTGGAATGTAGTCTCGATATCTTATCATCTCTGATGTGGAAAGGTTCTTAGTCATCTACATCACGCGCATGAGGCTGGCCAAGGCCAAGGACGATAATACCTTGGAAAGACAATAACAGTACTCTATACTATTTGCCAGCTCAGTTGGTGTTGCCTCTGAATTAGCCCTTTCATATTGGCACATTGCAAGCACTTAGGTCGGGATATGGTAGTAATGAAACGAGATCGAATGTTGCAATGTGAGTGCAGTGAATTACATACCACAACTTCATTGTTATTGGCTGGCGCCAGTAGAGACAACTTATTACTGTGTATGTATACTCTAGGTCGGCTTTTCCGAGTAGACTCCACGTCGAGGTTTGAATGGCAATCATACAAGTTCCGCGTAAGCATTCTAAACAACGGTGGGCGGTGGCAGATGTGTGTCTTCCAATGTTTCGACGGGCCGGTAAGCCCCCCACATGACCCGGTGTGGCAGATATTATGGACCCAACCTGTCACGCCTCTCGTTGCAATTCCTTCACAGTTTGTAAGCATTTGACTCTACTCCAGGCCTATGCTGAGCCCCCCTGATCGTCCGGCGCAGAGACTCTGGCTTGACGCTCTGTGGGTCATGGCCGCATTCACCATAGAGTTTGTGTCAATCATGGCCCATTGCAGGTGGCCCGATCGCGTGAACTTTCGGTGCGGATTTACGGCTGTATCCTGCCTGATATTGGAAGAAACCTTCCAGGACTTCTACGGAACATGCCGTGTGTAGCATGAATCGTGTGTCAGTCTATTTTCATATTCTTACTGTGGTAGTATGATCTACGGATTGTATAAAGTTTCGGAAATCTCGAGCAAGCCGTCAATTTCGGGTCCGGGCCGTACCATCTGTATGTATATTCCCCGATATCCAATGTCCACGGGAGAAAACAATCTCCATGCCCAGCCCGTGGTGGACACCCTTTACGACATAGTTAACCTCCAGAGCAAGAACTCTGCACATCAAAATGGCTTACCAAACCCTATGCTAAGCAGATGCCAACATGCGCAATGACGAATGGGCTCTTCTGCACCCAAGTTGATTTGGCCAGAACAACGGCCACGATCTGTCTCAACTCCTGTACGCAGCTGTTTCATTCATAAGCGAGAACTTTGATATATAAAACTCAGACCATTCAACTTCATGGAAGTCAAACGGCTAATCTAAAGTTCTGGGCGTGCCTATAAACAGGAGAACAATGAAAGGACGACAGTCGAGGCCAAATAATCACTCTACCTAGGTATGGAATACTCGCAAGAGTCACGCGCGAATTTGGGAACGAGGGCGAGTAGCCCCGTTCATTCAGTGATTTATTCCTGATTCGTAGCAGGCAATACACGAGGATGTACAAAGTGGTTCTGACGGCCTGGCATGAGAAGGGCTCCAGAAGTATCACGTCTGCCCGGTGGGTCGAACATAGCCACCTGAGGCATACCATCCAGTCGCTAAGGTCATTCTGCTGCCATCCGGTGTGAAATCTATTCTTGTTGGTCGAGCACACGAGGGAACAGCGCATGTGGGATACTTTTGCTTATGGGATGGTCATTGGTCCTCCATGGGATGGCTTCCAAGGTGCGAAAAGCTACCGTGATGCTTGATCATGCCACATTTGGGCTCCCTGGACCACCCTATCCAAAGGCTGCCTCAATTGAATCACCATATAACAATACAAGGGCAAGGTAATGAGTTGGCAAGTTCACAAGCTTATTAGCCTTATTAATCACAATTATTAATTACAATCTGACGCGTCAGGAGGCTGGAAGGTTTCGAAGGCAAGACCGCACGTCTAGACTCTAACTCAACACACTTCGAGCCCCATAAGAATCCACAACCAGGGAACATTCTCATGTCTGACAAGTGAGCAGTTCCGAAGTTGCTTCGGCGTCGAGTCATATTGCCACCTTGGGCAACAACGTTAGGTGTGGCGCCTAATTGATACACACGACGCTGCCGTTGGGCAGAATGATGGCCTATGAGAGACTGAATAGAACAGTCATACGAGAATTCCCTGATGATCAGCCTGCCAGAGACGTGAAATGCTGCCAATGAGCTGCCGCCGACGCGCCTCTGGGCCAAACTGCTTCTGCAAGGCTTCCTATTCTAGCTCTACGGAGAGAGTCGGGCGCGGCGTTATGTCCAGAAAATTGGTTTGCTATTGCATTAGCTCCTGTTGCAGACGAGTTTCGCTTCCCTGGAACCACTCCTTTGGGCCTTGGCAGCGGAAGCCAGCATTTTTTTTGGACTATACGCACCTGGGCAGCATCATCATAATACCAAGGCGCATTCGTCGTAGCTGGGACACCAAAAGCAATCTATGCGTCTTGACTTGTCTACTGAGTGAGATGGGGCAAGACGTCGAGCACATGAGTTTCCTCACTCATTCGCAAGATCTGGCGTACTCTCTTTCTTTTCTCCCACAGAATCCAGCAGAATATTCTACTGGGCGTTGAGCTGGAAGACGGGTGCCCACGTGGCAAGCCCGCCACTCAGGCAGGAGTGCTCTAGATCTTTGTTGTCCTTCACCTGCTAAGTGCATGCCAAATACTTGGGCTGCGTCTCTCTCCAGATGCGCAAGGATGTAGCTGACATACTGTTGTCAGCTGACTAGAAACGTCGTAGGCTGAAGGCATGGTTGAGGCAACAGGTTGAGAATGGCCGCCCGAGCGGATAGGTAGGTAATAAAATAGGCGCAGCTGGGCGTAGAAGCCCAACACCGACCAACCAGGTCCTGCTTACCGTGAAAGTGCTGAACGATGATGCAGATACCACTACTGGAATTCAGCCCGAAGACGATCGAATCTTGGGAAAAATATTTGCTGAGCCAGTAACACAAGATGAGTTGGCCCCCTCGCGCTTGTGCATGGCGCATCGGCCCAGACCTTGGGGGGTGTCCATTCGGATCCAATGCCCATGCAGCCCTACCCGCGAAGGAAACCCTAGTATCACATTCCCATGTACCCCGTGCAAGAAAACGTGGTGCAATGAGGGCTTGCATGCGCCATTTGACAGCCAGTCGGCCAGGCTTGCCCAGGGCGTACTGAAGACCGGAAGCCGGCAGCCAAGGACAGATGCAGCTCATCCCGCCCTGCTCCGCACCCCCTTCGCGCCATCGCCAACCAGCAAGCAGCCTTTGGACTACAGGGAGTCAATCACAGCCGGAAGAATCTTCAACTGCATGAGAAAGGGCGGCCGAATGTGACCACAGGCATGAAAGAGGTCCAATGTGATCTCCGGACTGCCATATTGGGTGAAAATATCGCCTCTTGGGAGATGTGGATGATGTCGCCGACTGGACTAATTCTAGAAGAAGGGGGGGGGGGGTTGACTTGACTGGAGTGAAGTCGGGCATCAATGCGGCCCCTGTGTCTTAAAATATCCGCCCGGGTGTATTCAAGTGCAACTTTTCTGCCCCCACTGGCCTTGCGAAAGAGCCAAGCCAATGCAGAGTCCCGGACGCGCGATGACTCTGTGGCTGGGAAGTGCCGAGGTCGGAAACGACAAACGAAGGACTCAACGGAATGACAGACAAAAAGTTGCTTCTGGCAAAGACGTTGGGCCGACACGTCAGGGAGAGGATCGTCGTATGTACTGGTTGCACACACCAATCTCTGATTTCGCAGGCACTTTGTTCCCCCAATTTCCCTACATTTTGAGAGCTGCAGGTCCCGAAAATAGCTGTTGCAGGTGGTTGTACTGTACATCACACGTACGGATGTACAAAGAGAAGAGGCTGGATCTTTGCCCACCGGCAAATTCAGTCATGATCCTCGAGCCTATCCGGCTGATACCAATGAACTATGCCTGCTCAATTGAATGTGCGGCAGCAAACGCACACTGACTCACGAAACGGCGCTCGTTCATCAGGGACCAATACCCCGAGGTAGATATCGCAGTTCGGCTGCATGAGAGTGGATGAGGAGGGACAGAGAACCATCCAACTCCAGAACCTCCGCAAAGACTACTGCAGACTGAATACAAACGGAGGAGACCCGCCTGCAACCGCCCCTGAAAGGAAGAGAAAAAAAATGGGAATCCGGGGCGGTACATTCCCAGCCAGCAATTTATTCCCGGTGCGTGAATCGACTCTACACGCCCAGCTTCCTTTGCTCCTGTGCCCTCCTCGCCTGCCCACAGAGCTGGCGCACAAAAAAAATGGACCCATTCTTCGGGAACAACGATCCCCTGTTGGCTGGCGCATCTGTCGCACGGGACGACCCTTGTCGTCGATGCCCAACGAAAGTTTGTTGTTCGGGACTTGCTGGCGTGACTGGCGTGACTGGCGTGAGCAGCACCCGTCTGGCCTCTTACAGGAAGGTTCCGGGCGTGTAAATTGGCACACAAGAATCATATTGGGTAGTGGTTCTTATACTTTATATGATTGCTGGGTCATCTTGGTGATCTTGTGCTTGTTCCGGACGCCCCCGGCCATCTTCTTATATTCCGTACTGCCGCTCGCCTCGTTACTTTTTGGGAAAAATTCCCACACCCTCCACAAATAGTTTTCGAAAGGAATCGACTCTCATCTCGCACGAGAAACATGAGCATCAAATCTCTTCGACTCGACTACCACCAAGCAAAGAGATATCGACCTCGTTGAAGAGACCCATAAACGAAGGGAGCGCAGAATCTCACACCATACAGTACTTTCACTGTCCACTCAACAAGGGCGGCAGTCAAAATGGCATCTCGACCACAGGGCTGGGACTATTCCAATATGGAGCACAACCGTCCAAGAGAGAGAAGTTACCAAACGAACAACACAGCTCAAGTCTCTCATGGCCACAGCATCATACCCGGCACTGGCCCCAGCAGAGCGTCTACAGCGATGGCGCCTCACACGGAAAGCGACAATCGACGTTTCGAACCGCGTCAGCGGTCAACGCGAGGCGTGTCTTTCTCAAACTCATCAGACACGTCCATGAGCTCGACGAAGGCATCGACCGGCAGTTCGAACCCTCCGTCGACCTCGACCTCGTCCAGGACCTATGACCACAATGTTCCGCTACCAAACCGGCCATCAAGGAGCGCGGCACCCGTTTCTGTCCGACCATCTGTGGGACTCGATGGACAGTATCGCACACCACAACTGCCACACAGCACTGTCCAAGACATGGAACGTTACGCAGCGCCGGCAGCTGTTCCATCACAGCCGAGTCTATTCGCTAACCCGCACGGCATTCGCGAGGCACCCGCACCACCTCCAATGTCTTCGAGCAGAGCCCGGCCAGTCTCCATGATTGCCACTCCCACCTTCGCCAACAACTTTTCCGGCATGGGAGCTTCAGGATACGGGGAAGCCCCGAGCCGTCAGCAGCCCCAAATGCCTGGTGCCTTTCCAGGCGACATTGCAGTGCCGTATCGGCGACCAACCGATTTGAGTACCCAATTGTCCATGTCGAACGAGTCGACAGAGCACTTTTCGTCCAACTCGGACATTTGGGACTCGGAAGGAGACAGCGGTTCCAACTTATCAACCAGTACCAATGCAACTACTGTTGCGTCGGACATCACTGTTGGCAAAGATGACACGTATATGATGACTCCTGCTCACGGGGCTTCGACGTCCTCTGGAGCAACGACACCAACCCAAACTCACCACGAAGAGGCCGGCAGCCATGCACGCCAGGCCAGCCGAGCACCTCATGCACCAATATTGCGTCGTACTGGTCTCAAATCTGTCTTGTCATCCTCGAGCAGCAAGACACCCTTGTCATCCTCCTTGAAGTCTTCCTCTACTACCACTCAACATTCCACCAAGACGCATTCTTCTGGCTCCGGTTCCGGCTCTCTA
Source organism: Gnomoniopsis sp. IMI 355080 (assembly GCA_027946555.1). Classification (NCBI taxonomy): domain Eukaryota; kingdom Fungi; phylum Ascomycota; class Sordariomycetes; order Diaporthales; family Gnomoniaceae; genus Gnomoniopsis; species Gnomoniopsis sp. IMI 355080. Next base: position 8,344 of record JAPEVC010000347.1, on the reverse strand, counting down.
TCAACCAGGCGCAGCAGCCAGAGTGCCGGCCCCAGCATCCATATCGAAGTTCACAAGCCAACGGTCCCGCGTGAGAGCCAGAGTGAGTCTCGCATACAGCAACGGATCGAGAAAGTGCTGCGTGACCACCTCGAGCTAGTGGAACAGCGCAAATCTGAGCCCAAGGAGATCAAGCCTGCCTCTGCACCAGTACCGGCACCGGCACCCGCCAAGGCCCCTGTCGTGAGATTCGCTGAGCCTGAGCAGCCGAAGAGGCACGCGCCTAGCCCTCCTGCACCAGAGAAAGACACCACACTTAGTAAGGAGCTTGTACTTCAAGGAAAGGAAATCCACAAACTTGAGCTAGAGGTCGAAAAGCGTAACTTGATCATTAAGGAGCGAGAGCGAGCCGACGTGGAGCGTAAGTTACAGGAGGACCGCGCCCAAGCCGAGCGGGAAAAGCAGCGCGAGCGGGATCGCCAGAATCTCGAGACTGAGAAGCGCGACTTGCTCAAAGCGCAAAAGACTGAGCAACAAGAACGCGAGAAAGAGCGCCAGCAACAAGAGCGCGACCGCAAAGAGGCCGAAAAGGCCCAGAAGGCCCAGGAGAAAGAGCGCGCCAAGGAACGGCAGCGCCTCGAGAAGGAGAAGAAGGATGTGGAGGAAGAGAAAGCCCGCATTGAGAAGGCAAAGCATGAGCATGACCTCCTGCATGCGTCGTTCATGGACCAAGGTCGAATTTTGTCGGACCTCAAAGCGCGCTTCGATGAGCAGGCCAAAACGCTACAGACTGCCGAGGCTGAGCGCAAGGAGTTGAGGCGCGACAAGGAGGAGTTTGAGCAGAAGTGCTCGGACCTGTCAAAAAGCTTGAGCCATGTATCCGATAAGGAGAGGTACGTGGTCGAGCAGGTCGCATCGCTGCAGATAATCAAGGAGTCGTTACAGAAGCGCGTGGGACCGCTAGAAGAGCGGGCTGCCAAGTTGTCGACGGAGAACAGCGAGCTTCATGTGGAACGCGATGGTCTGATGAAGGATCTGAAGACCTACCTGTTGCGTACCACGGAGCTCGAGAAAGAGACCAAGGGCCTCTTGGAGGAGAAACGCGGCTTCATTGCTCAGGTCGGTGAATTGGAGAAGATGAAGTCTGAACTGAGATCAGAAGTCAAGGGCCTTCAGGAGCAGATTGCGTCGCTCGAGGGCAACCTTGAGACTCGGGCCAATGACTACTCCGAGCATATTGCGGTCTTGAGGAACGAGTATAAATCGCAGATGGAGGGTCTCGAAGCTCAAATCGCCCAGATTACAGCACAACACAAGGTCCAGGTTGACTGTCTCGAGGCGCAACATAAAGTTCACGTTGACAATCTCGAGTCCCAACACAAGGTCCAGATCAACGATCTCGAGGACCAGATTGTCGGCCTGAATGAGCACATTGACGGTGCGCACAACGATTTGACCGGACTCAAGTCGATGCTGGCGGACGAGAAGACCAAGTTCGACGCTCTCGCGGCTGAGCACGACAAATTGACTATTGACCTCGAGGGCCAGAGGATCTACGCGGTGGAGCAGGAGGTACATATCATGACCCTCCGAGGCGACCTTGCCAGCCGCAGCGACGCGATCGCCAAGCTCCAAGAAACCAACAAGGCGCTCCAGGCCGAGCACGAAGAACTCCAGAAGCTCGCGGATGAGATCGATGGAGGCAGCAGCGGCGGCGCCCAGGCTCCTCTCACCTCGGAGATCGCGGCCCTGCGTACGCAGAACGAGGAACTTTCGTCTACCAAGAACGCACTCGAAGCCAAGACGGCCGAGCTGGAGAAGGAGGTCGCCTCCACCAAGACGGATCTAGAAGCTCAAGTCGCCGGCACAAAGACAGATTTCGAGGCACGGATCGCCCAGCTCGAGGCTGCGCACAACGCCACCCGCTCTGCCCTCGCTGCCGAGCTGGCCTCCAAGACGACACTCGAGGACAGTGCCTCGAAGCTTCCCAACCTCGAAGAAGAAGCGGCCAAGGTCCCAGCGCTGCTTGAGGAAAAGGCAGCTTTGGAGACCAAGACCGCTGAGCTCGAGACCAAGACTGCGGAGCTTGAGACCAAAACCGGAGAGCTCGAGACCAAATCTGCCGAACTAGAAGCCAAAGCCTCCGACCTCGAGGCTCAAGCCTCGCAGCTACCCACCCTACAGTCCGAATGCGCCAAGCTCGCCGAGCAGCTCGCCGCCGCTAATAAGCTCATCGAGGGCCTAACTGCCGTGCAGCAGGCAGCGCAAAATGCAAACAACCCCCCCGCCTCACCTGCCATGACGCCCCTGAGTCCAACGTTCCCGGCGCCGGCGGGCAGCGTCTGTGGTGGCTCCGACAGCAGCCCAAAGCTGGCTCCGCAGTCCGAGAAGGCGGGGAGCAGCAAAGTGCGGAGCCGGGCGCCGTCGATGGTGCGGAGCGTGTCGTCGCGGGCGTCGAGCAAGAGGAGTAATGGGTCGTCGACCAAGGATGATATGGTGATGGTGCGGAACCCGGCGGATCGAGGGGCCGTGCAGATTGTGCGCAAGTGTGACTTGCGCGAGTTGCGTACGCCGAGGAGTCGGTCGCAGCCGCCAGAGAAGGAGTGAAAGAAGGGTGGGATGATGGAAGAATTAAGAGACGTACAATTTGTGTGATGACTTATGGGCTTTTGTTGAGAAGATGATGACTGATGACAATTGCATGGGCTAAGCGGGAGTGTAAGGGTGTTTATCAACTTGTTGAAGAATGTAAAGCTTGGATATGATAATGTGTCTACTTTTTCTCACGACGGAGATGGGCGATGGGACTGGTTCAGGTAGCTAGAAATAAGCGTCGCAAGATTATCCTGTATGAAGAGAAGCTTTTTACCCTGCACATTCCGTCCTACAAGTGACTATGCAGTAATCTAAACCATCTGTACAAGACAGAATCACTCGAGTAGTCGGCTTAGTGTTTGGAGGAAAGGCCCAAGTATAAGATCCCATAGACAGGATTGTTGTCCGCCGCCATCAAAGGTCAAATGCACCACACAGCCTAGGTGATACGCTCGTACACTGCAAAACACCTTGAATACGCCGAGGCTTCGATGTCGATAGATCCTCCGCAGACTGGGTTTGTTGTCTTCATCCCTTCAAAAGCACGAAAACACGGCGATGACGGACGCGGTTCCGGGAGGATATCTACAGGCCAGCGGCAGGGTAATATATCCCAGTCACCAAGGTTGGAATGGCCATGTCCACGAACGGCTCAAGGAGTCATATTCAGTCTATATGCTGGTCTCGAAAAGTCTAATTGGTGATCTCTACTTAATGATCGCCAGCACTTGCAAGGCAAAGGCACCGGGAAAGGTGTTTCGAGATCAGCGCATGCAATTGCGATTGATGACCACGGAGTTGATGTTATGCAGCATGTGAGCGAGTGAACTACGGTCAGGGTTCTTCGTGCTGCAAGGGCACTCAAGCCTGTCAAGCGGCAGAGGACCTGAGTCTTGCAACCCACCCTGGGGAGAATGTTGGTTCCTCATTAACGTTAATGTATGATGTACCAAGATATAATTGTTAGCACGAATTTACCCAACCCAACCCAACCCTGGCGGAAGCCGGACCGACAGCTTCCACCGCTTGGCAGTCCAGGGCTGTCCCAGGCATGGCCTGACAGAGCCTGACACCCGTGATCTACGGTTGCATGGGAAGATTACATACTTTCCTACATAGATAGTATTTACCTCGGAACAAGCAAGCTCTCCGGGGGCCGAGACGACGACTTGTTTGTTTACTTTCTGCTCACTGAATTGCGCGATATACCCATCCTCTAGACTTTGCCATCTAGGTATCAACGAAAGCCGGGCACTCGAGAGACCTTGTTGTTTCCTTCGTAATAAACCATAGGAATCGTGCGCGGTCTCACTCGTGAGCTTTGTTTTCCGGCCTGCATAATAATCGACTGTTCATCTTAGAGTTTCAGCCAGCCCAGCTAGTCACCCCGCGATATAGCTGATACCTGCAGAACCTCCCTCTGTCGCCCACCATGGCTTCACCAACGACGCATCGATGGCTCACAATCGCCATCCTCGCGGCATGCAGCGCGTTCGGCGCCTACGCGACCTTTGGCACCGCATCCCAGAATGGCCTGCTCGCTGCGGTCGCCAAAGCTGTTGGCGCGAATGTCAAGCCGAAAGCTAGACATTTTCCGGGCGGCCCGGCACCGTACAAATTCAATTATACCGGGATTGAGCGGATCGACAACCATTTGGTGACCTTGATTTCCTTTTTCACCATCATCCTCGACGGTCCGAAGACGCAAGATATGGTCTGGGTCACGCGGTATCTGTTGACGCAATTTCTGGCCGGATGGGCCCTTCTCTCGCTCGAGGGACTTCGTCAAGGGAATAAAGGCCGGATTGCCAGCTGGTAAGGCCCATCAAAAAATCGTCTCCCGCATGCATCATCGCGCTTGGTTACTTACAAATCTTCCCAGGACTGGCACTCTAGGATTCATATTCCAAAATATAACGTACACGGTCTCCGTGCCTATTTATCTCATCATCCACCTCCTGACCTCCCCTGTGGCCGACATCAACCCGTCCCCAGCCTCCTTCGCCATCGACACGCAGGATCTCTTCGTCCTTCCCTTGAGTATCACGGGGGCATTCATCGTCCCGACAGTGATGATGGCCCTGCCCGCGCCAGCCACGGTGTCGGCAGCGTCCCACTACACTTGGCAAGCCATTTGGCAGATCTTTCCTGTCACGCAGAGTGTTACCCACAGGCTGTACAAGCGCATCACCGCACCTCTCAGCTTCAAGCAAACCTCTCACGAACAGTTGGACGATTTCTACCGTGCTCTGGCGTTGCTGTCCTTTGTTCCGCAGACAGCGCTGCTTGTTGTGGCCGCCACGCCTGCGCACCTTGTTCCGGACGCGGTGGTTCGCTACTTGCCGGGCCTCACGAAGGAGGTCTTCCAGCATGTCGATCTTACCAAGGCATTCGTCCCTTGCTTGCCGTGGAAGTCACCTGTATACACGGCGCTGAACAGCAAAGTGGTTACCGCCAAAGGTCTGCCAGAGCTAGTCAAGCTCTTTCTCCAGTGGGATGTCTACCTTGGTGGGGCTGCGGTGCTTGCATGGTCCGTCTTTGTCTACTCTGTGGCTCGGCCAGAGAAACCGTTCCTGTCTAGCATCCTGCCCAAGCTTGCAGTATATACGGTACTTGGGGGCCCGGTGGGTGCCGCGACTATGCTGTTGTGGGAGAGGGATGCGACTGCTAGGCAGCGGGCTGCGCAGCCAAAGGCAACCGAGCGTGTCAATAAGAAGGGCTTGAGGTCCGCGGATGGATCTTGACCGACAAATGGGATCTGAATGGAAACTGGTGTTTGAACCTTTAGAACCATGGTTGATCAGCTAGCAGCGAAATCTTTCCTGATTCCATAGATATGGGAGAGAGGAAAAGAGGAGCATACTGGACCTCATTCGGCCGCACAGAAGTGCGTGCAGACCCGAGGTTCTTTCACACGGATCCATTCCGTTAGGAAAATCGTCAACACCAGTAAAGAAGCCAAGTGCAAGTTCAGCAGTTGGCGGGTATAATTTCAGTTTTCTTGTCAATCCGGACATTGTCGACTTCTTCTTCGCCCCCTGTCGAAGAACCCAGACTCGTCCCTTGGTCCTCCTGGGTAAGACGTCAAGTGCTGGCAATAGTCGCGACCGGCTCCGGGGCAAGTGGGCGGGAAGACATGGCTTGGAACGACATAACACCCACGCTTATCAGCGGGGGCTATACTGAATTCAAACGATTCACTTCACATCTTACCGCATCGGCTTCATGAGGCATGAGAGAATAGACTGTTTAACGCTTGAAGTTGACCGTATCCAATGATCGTTGTGCGTCCCCCAGGGCCGCACCCATTAACGTACAGGTTCGCGAATCTATGCCCACAGCCTTCGAAAGGTTCGAAACATGCTCAGAGCACTGAGAACAGTCTTAGAGTGACTTGCCCGGGAAGAAATAAGAACGATTAATGTTTCATCAGTGCGCAGATATTTCCAAAGGCCCGGTAGCGCTTCGGAGGACTCATTTGGAAGCTTGGGACAAGAAACGGACATCATGTAGAAGTCATTGGCATCTGCCACCCATTCCGAGTGTGGTCTGACGAGGCTGACAGCGACGTCTCCAACATCTCAGCGCTTTCATTGTGGAGTCAGCCTCGGGCCTTCCCCGAAGCGTCATTGGTCTCATCTAATGTTTTGTGACGTGGAACTTGGAATGCAGAATCGGTCGAAGGTGCTTCCACAGCCGCACGAGCTGTTATCCTTCTTTGGACAGCTTTTTCCCGGACAGGCATCCAGCTTAGGAAACTCGAGGATCTCCGAGAAGCACGCTGGGGGCCATCTGTATTTATAGTCGGTTGGATCTACCTACCTAGGTAGACAGGAGCGTTGTTGAAGCCCGACATTGTATGGAAGCAATGTGTATTTGGAAATAGATCCCATGCATGACGCACTCATCCGATCTAGATAGAAGCGGTTGGTAGGGAGGCCGGGCTGCAGTACTATTTACGCCAAACAAGACAGATGGAATTCGTGGCGAGGAAACATCGTGGCGGTGGGGTCAGCAGTTTGCCAATGAAGACTCGCGTCGCTGAATCACTAAGTATGGCATTTGCTCTGATGAGCCCCAGTGGCGAGGTCATCTGTCGCGTTATGGACAACGGAGATTTGGCGGAACGGAGGCTGTACACATTATTCTAGGGAGGGCCGATCCAGCTTGAGCATCGATGCTATGGCTCGGGCCGACAACTACGAAGGAATCAAGTACAATATGCCCCCGTTTTCGGGACGAGGGGGTCAATCCTATTGTCTGTTTCGTCTCATGAAGCACATGTGGTCTGATTCGTTGCAGTAGGCAACACAGACTTCATCAAGCGTGATGCATCACTTATAGCAGAGGGGATTTTGATCGCATTGGACGAGAAGATCGTCGTGATCGGCCCATCTCCCATGCATGCTTTCGATCGGCTTGGTGCCACGTAGGTACAGCTTTGACAAATAATACTTGAGATCCGATACCCACAAGATTTTGATAACTGCTGCTATATTTGCACCCGGTGCCAACTTTGATTCATTTTGAAACATTTATGGGATCAGGACACCATCGACCTGGTTTTGCGCTGGCCGCAACGCAGATACACCCGGCTCTCCCCTCGCCCGACGCGTCGTAAAACAGGCAAGTCTACCAAGGAAAGCCTGGGTGCCTGCTCGTCGAATTCGTAAAACCCTGGAATAAGGAACGATCGATTTCGTGACTTGGTGTAGGAACGAAGTGGTGACTCAGGTCGGGTTTCATGCAACTTTATGGATATGGCGATTCGAGCCTGACTATAAGTACACATGATAATAACCCATGGGCAAATCTTATGTGGAGTTCAGTGCGGGATGACTGGAATTATATTTATATTGGTTCGAGCCTGGCTATAAACACCCATATACGTAATGAGGCTGAGCAAGTCTTGTGTGGAGTTGCAGTGCAGTTACTGTAATTATATTTATAGGTAGTCGGCCACCTTGAGCCTGAGGGTCGTTCTGCAGGTATGAACCTAACCTGATTATGAGGCCTGCGCGGATGATTCGAACCTCGACACTAGTGTTCCATCACGCATGTATGTACGTACGTTGGCATGTTGACGTCCAATAAATTACCATATGTCATTTTTCAGATGGAAGTTAAAAATCTGGGGTATACGCCAGATGGCTCCTTACTCTCTACCTGGGTACCTAGGAAACTTTATCTGGAGGCGTACACTGACACTGAACCCTTGAACCTGAGCCCGGCCTATTATGGAAAAGCTGCGTTGGAATATAAGCGCCAGTAATCTGCTATTTTAGCGCTCGGTAACATTCCGACGACATGTCATCGTCAAATGAGCATTCTGATCCGACGGAGTTCTTTGTCACTCAATTTTCTAGAAGTCTTCGACAACTGTTTCAAGGCCTCCCGCACAGGGCCTCCTGCACAGGGCCTTGTCGCGTTAAATCATCTTTACAACACCTGGGTTGACTGACGAGGCACAGCCACCACCACTCCTTCCACTCTACCCAGATACAACCCGAAGGCTCACTTGGCTCATCCTCGAAATCGATTGTTAACTTGACGCGGCCCTGCTGACCAAATCCCTGCGTTGGCGCATCAAATTATCCAATAAACACCTGGGCACGCATACTAAGGTACAAATCGCTCGAATCAGTATGCGAATCGCCTTGCGGGTTGTGACCTTTGTGTTTCAAAACACATTTGTGACACTATAGCCTAGAATAGGTAGTCTACTCACGGCGGCGGTCTATACTCCCGGGGACGGGCCGGTGAAAAGTGG
>JAPEVC010000346.1:0-26070 GCA_027946555.1 Gnomoniopsis sp. IMI 355080 | reverse complement strand
CCCCTGGCAATCAGTAGCCCTCCCCGAAGACACCTCGGGGTACCCACCTCCCCCAGCCATCTTCACAGGCCACGACCGCTCCTGGGCCAACAACGCCACGGAGCAGCAAGCCGAGGAGGGCGAGCGCTGGTGCCGCCGCTACCCGCTCCTCGCGCCCCTCGATCCATCCAACCCGTCCCTGGACCGCGCGCCTCAGCTGGTCCACCCGCAGAGCAACACCTTCCACGGTACCGTCCGCCAGACCGGCCCGGCCTCCTGGACCATCGCCACGGACCACCGCAACAACGACAACTGCATCACCGTACAGCCGCCGCTCTATGTGGCTGCGCGCGACGACCCGCGCCTCACGGGTTGGCCGCGGAGCGTGTACTTTGAGGTGGTGCTGGCCAAGGACCTGGGCAGCGACGCGGGCGTGGGGATCGGGTTCACGGCGCTGCCGTATCCGGCGTTCCGCATGCCGGGATGGCATCGGGGCTCTTTGGCAGTACACGGCGACGATGGGCACAAGTACGTCAACGATCGATGGGGTGGCAATGACTTTGTGAAGCCATGGGGGATGAAGGGCGTTGTGGGACTTGGTATGACTTTCTCGGCCCCGGGGGACAGTTCTGGGAAGGGGAAGGGAAGGGCGGCTGCGGATGGCCTCGACGTCGAGGTGTTCTTCACACGGAATGGAAAGGTTGAGGCCAAATGGGATGTGAATGAGGAAGGGGATCAGAAGCGGGACTTGGAGCCGGTGGGTGTCCAGGGCTTCCATGACCTCGTTGCTGCGGTGGGAAGCTTTGAGAAGACTGAATTTGAGGTTGTGCTTGATCCAGAGAGGTGGGTGTATAAGGGAGTGCAGCTCTGAAGGGCTTGATAGATATGAACCACTGTGAAAGGTTGGGCGAGGGCCATATCAGACACGAAAGGCTAATCGGACAATAACTTGATGAATTATGACTATCAATCTCTACGTGAAAGTGGAGAGGCTCAGCTGATGGGCAAACTGTCAATATAGTGCCCACGCCAAAAGGGAACAACACAGGCACACAAACCTACGAGTGTGTAAATGCCATATAAAGTAATTCTAAGGGAATATCTTTGCGCAGGTACCATATAGCTTACCCAAAGCCAAAGCCACGCTCATCACATGCATATTTGACAACTCACAACACTGCACACCTGCATATATAGATCTCAGATAGATGCCGGGGTCAGTCTTGCATATCCGGGTTTAAGTTGGCCCTCTATGCCTATTGCCTTACATGGGAGGAGCAATGGCAACATTCCCACTCCCATGGATATGCATCTCAATTCCCGTCTTCCCGCTTTGGTAATTATTGATGCCGGCTGAGAGTTCAGACCAATGCTCAGATCTGTCAGAGAAGGGCTTGTTGGTCCGTAGAGGCCAGCTGCAATTCCTACTGGACTATTCGGAGTGGGGGTGGGGGTGGATCAACCCATCCAGGCGCATATAGACGAGACTATAAAATTCTCAGAGAAGCTGAAAAGACAAAGGCTTTCCTATACATTTTACATATATGCCAGTCCAGTTCACCTACAAAGCGAGCCCAAATCCCCAATAACTAGCTGTCCGCGATATTTTGTCCTGGGCAGCCTCAGGAAATTACCTTGCCCACCATGTCTTCCGAGCCAGACCTCCCTCTCGTCCTTCCGCCAGATACTACACCCTCCCAATTCAAGACCTATCTCACCCGCGCCCGTCAGATTGTCAGCTCCCCTAATGTCACGGTCATTACCAGCGATGCGCATCCGGACCTCACGAAACCAAACTCCTACCTTTCCCCGGCCAAGGCCTATGACATGTACCACATACTGTCTAAAACGCACTTCGTTGCCGTACGCTTCCTTGCTCCGCCTGTTTCCCTTTCCTCTCTCAAACGGTCACCAGCATGACTACAGAGACTCAAGTCTTTTTGGCGGGGTTTTTATCCTGCCTATAGATCATCCCACTTTCAAAAGTTACACTTGACAGACAATTTTTTTTTGACGAGAATTCAGGGGCCGGAAACGGCTTCCGTGGCTCCTTGAAACAACACATTGGGAAAAACATACTAATCGACACGTGCAGTCGGCCGTCGTCGCCCCCCGCAACGTGTCCGAGGTCCAAGCCCTCATGCGCCTCTCTACTGAGCTCGGCATCCCCGTCTGGCCCTTTTCCGGCGGCCGCAACGTCGGCTATGGCGGTGCCGCACCACGTGTACCGGGTAGTGTAGGCCTGGACCTGGGCCGCCACATGAACCGCGTGCTGGAGGTGAACGAAAAGGCCGCGACGTGTCTGGTCGAGCCGGGCGTGACGTACTTTGACTTGTACGCGGAGCTGGTGCGTCGGGGCTTGGAGGATAAGTTGTGGGTGGATACGCCGGATCTGGGCGGCGGCAGTGTGTTGGGAAATTGTGTCGAGAGGGGCGTTGGGTATACGCCATATGGAGATCACTTCATGGTGAGCATCTTTCCTTTCCTTTTATCCCTTCGTTGTACGCGGGGCGACTTGTCTTTCCAAGCGAGGCTGAGTCGCGCTCCCAACATCAACAGATGCACTGCGGCATGGAAGTCGTCCTCCCCTCCGGCGAGCTGATCCGCACGGGTATGGGCGCCATGCCCCATCCCTCCTCCAAACCAGGCGTCTCGCCCGACAAACAGCCCGGCAACGCAGCCTGGCAGCTCTTTCCTTACGGCTTCGGGCCATACCACGACGGCCTCTTCACCCAGAGCAACTACGGCGTCGTGACCAAGCTAGGCATGTGGCTCATGCCCAACCCGGGCGGCTACCAGCCGTACCTCTTCACTTTTGCCCACGACGCGGACTTGCCCGCCATCGTCGACGTGATCCAACAGCTCCGTCTTGCCAGCGTGATCCAAAACGTCCCCAGCATCCGCCACATCCTCCTCGACGCCGCGGTGCTCGCCCCAAAAGCCGCCTACACCACCAACACCACCGCACCACTCACTGACGCCGAGCTCACCGCGATCCAGCACAAGCTGGGGCTGGGGCGGTGGAACTTTTACGGCGCGCTCTACGGGCCCCAAGTCGTCCGCGCCGCGCAGTGGGACGTGATCCGCACCGCCTTCGCGGCCATCCCAGGCTCGCAGCACTTTTGGCCAAACACCGACGGCACGCCCTCCCCGGGCGTGCTCGACGTCCGTGCCAAGACGCTCCAGGGCATCCCGACGATCGACGAGCTGCGATGGGTAGACTGGGTGCCGCGCGGAGCGCACCTCTTCTTCAGCCCCATCGCTGAGGTCGCAGGAGATGCGGCCGCGCGGCAGTACGCCATCACCCGGCGACGGGTGGTGGAGGCCGGATTTGATTTCATCTGTACCTTTACCGTGGGGATGCGCGAAATGCATCATATCGTATGCCTGGTGTTTGATCGGGAGAGCGAAGCGGAGCGGGCGCGGGTGCATGTGCTGATCAAAGTGTTGATTGACGACTGTGTGCGGGAGGGCTGGGGCGAGTACCGGACGCATCTGGCGCTCATGGACCAAATTGCTGGAACATACTCGTTCAATGATGGTGCGCTGAATAAGTTGAATCAAACCATTAAGAACGCATTAGATCCAAGAGGAATACTTGCGCCGGGAAAGGTGAGTCATTGCTCTCTAAAGACGCCGGTGGAGGTGATTGTTTTCGCCACTGGTTACTGACCTGTGCTGCAGAATGGAATCTGGCCGAACACTTACGACAAAGCTCAGTGGAAGCTCTAGGAGCCGTTGATTCGTAGCTAGCGAGGACTACCTACAACTGTTTGTGAAGTAGGACTGTTTCCGAAGAGGTCTGACTAGGATTCAAAGGATCAATCGAACAGCCGAGAATTTAATGAGCGACTTCGGTTGGTATTTTCTTTCCCTATTCTACGGCTTATAAAAGCCAATACTTGTTCCCAGCAAATGCCAATCTGTGATATGGTCTTTCCGGCCCGCCTGTGAAAGAGTGAAGGTCCAATGTCTTCTGCATTGCAGATGAGTTGGGCATCTGTTGACATCCCCGAGAAAGAAAATCAGAAATCATTCGCCACATAGTAAAACCACATGGTTTATTCCACCACATGCCATTCTCAAAAGCCTGCCCATTGCCACAGCCATCGAGGCGTGCACAGATATTGGCAATCCTATTGGTCCATGACAGAAAACAGATGCTTGAGCATTGTCTCTGTCCTTCCTGACCCTCTCCCGCCTCATTCATCGTCTATGAATCTGGCAAACTATCCCCACTGGCTCGTCTGGTCCTCTCTAGGGTAGAAGAACGCGGCAAGCGCAATGATGACGTAAGTAGCACATAGCAGAGCACCCTCCAGGTAGTTACTGCGACCATCCAGGACGAGAAAGTTGACAATAAACGCCGAGACAAACAAACAAACCGTTTGGAAGAGCGTGAAGTACAACGTCATCTCGCGGTCCAGGCACCAACCAAGTATGACTGTGAGTGGCGACATGAACAAGGCAACCTGGATGGAGCTGCCCACAGCGACACCAATAGACAAGTCCATCTTGTTCTTCATCGCCACAGTGATGGCCGTGACGTGCTCAGCAGCGTTGCCAACAATAGGTAGAATGATCAGACCGATAAAGACCTCGTTGACAGGTGAAGTGGCCAAGAGCCCATCGATAGAGCCAACCATAAATTCGGCGCAGACGGCGACAAGACCGGTAGAGATGAGCAGGAGGATGACAGCACTGAGACGAGACATTTGGTTTTGATGTAACGCGTCATCCTTGACTTTGCCAGTTGCAACAGCCATAGCCTGGGCAGATAGCTGCGGTGGAAACATCGCTCCGGGAGGCCGAACTTGCGGATCATTCAGTCGGCCCGGGAGAGAGTTGGTACGTCGAATACCATAACGAACACGCGGTACAGGACCAGTAGGGACCACTGGAAGCTCGGGCTGGGCAAAGACAGTTGGAGTGAGGCTCTTCGCCACTGGCTTGAGGGCGAGGAGAGCATCGAACGGCCTCCGGGGAGCACCTCCCTCACCAGCCGGAGTGGTGGAACCATCGGCTACAGCATTGACTGCGAAGTCTACCCGGCGCGGCTCACCAGCTCCAGCGGCCTTCTCTGCATTTTCCGGGATCTCGTCAAGAGTTTGTTCAGTGGGGCTGTTGCTACCGTGCGAATTCTTTTTGGACTGCTTGCGGAAACGCTTAGAGCGTTTGTTCTTTCTGTGACGGCGGTGGCGGTGGCGCCTCTCCTCGTCACTCGAGGAGTCGTCAACGATAGTCTGCGAGTTCGTTCGGGGTAGTATAGGCGAGCCCCGTTGGGGATGATCTCCATGTAAGCCATCTTCCAGTGTGGAGTTGGTATCCGCCCGGATGACCGGTCTGGTCTGCAGGGAGCCTGTCTCCACCGTATCCACCGAAGCCACGCTTGACTTGCGGCGACGGCCATGACGCACAATCCGCTTCACACGCTTTTGAATGGTCTCTCGAGAGCGGCCGGACGAATCGGAATCCGATGACGAAGACGAGCTGTCATCCGAGCTCGACGAGTCAAACCAAGCGACAGCCGGCCCAGGGGTACATTCTGCATCGATCACATCCTGCGGAGTCGACTCATACATGTAGGCGTGTGATTTTAGCTGGAAGAGCAAATACAATCCATATACCAGCAGAAGAATCTACCCAGAGTGTCAGGAGTGGCTGGTCATGAATAATTTGGGGGGCAGGGGATTCGTACAATGCTGGTACCGCGACTGATGATGAGAGATTGGGCATCTGCGGTAGCTTTGTCCTGAAACGAGGCGTGGAAGGCAGTCTGCACGCAACAATTAGAATCAAGTTATGGATTGGCCACGATATTTAACATACTGGTAAGACGAGACTGATAACTGACAAACTCAATAGGCAAGCGCTCATTTGAGTGACAGTGCTATTGTAAATCTACATATATGGTCAGAATGTGTACTTTTTTTAAAAACTTGATGGAAGTGTAGTCTTACCTGCTCGCGGTAACGGAGCCCTCCAAGGAGGAAACTCATACCAAGAATAAGTAGCAGGTTCGACAGAATAGAGCCCAGAATGGCTGCTTGCACAATGAGGATTTCATTCTGTGAAGCAAGCCTGTTAGCATTTTCGAAGTTCGAGTCCAATCAAACATGGGTAATAAAACAGGGGTGTGAAGACATACCTTGACTAGAGCAATGCTGTAGCATGGGGGGGAGCAAGTGTTAGTGAGCAAGAGTGTATTCAAGAACAGACATGGACATATTCGCATTGGCACATAATGAGAAGCGCAGACAAGACTCAAGGGTCAGAGATATGGGACGCGATGGATTCGATAGTGCCGCTTTGGGCTTCTCTCTTCTTCTTGTCTTGATCGTTTTAACAAGGCAGACATACATGCTGTCATCTCGTCAGCAGGTTTTCTTGCAAACTGTAGAGTTGGGGAGTGGTGCAGTGAGGGCCAGGAACAAGAGAGTAGCCCCGGTCTGACGCGAGGTGTTCTACCCTGACCCAGGAGACCACCCGGCAAGACGGGTGGGGGACGACGGTGTTGGCAGTGCACGTACAAGATGATGAGTTCCACAGCATTTCCGAAAGTAATGTTCATCAGGGCACCAATGGCATCACCCATATTGTGTGCCACACTTTCGGTGGCGAAGGCTAGGAGGCCGGCCAGTGGAATAATGGCAATAGCATTCATTCCAAAGACGACGCCAGGTGGGATGTTGGGCACGAGCTCGACAGCAATGCCGACGGGAACAAAGACCAGTAGGAGGTTCAAGTAACTATGGCAGATGACTTTCTTGCCAGTAATGAAGAATCTCTTGAAGCGGTTGGGCACAGGCTCGTCTTGGTCTGTCTTTTCGATTGTAGTCTCGGAGATGCCATCAGTTCCTAGCTGAGACCCCTTCCGCGAAGCTTGCGGAGATGGCGTGGACAACGAGCCTCCTTCAGGACCGTTATGCGATCCTGCATTCTGATGGGAGTTGCTGCCGCCACTGCCACGCCGGCCGGTTTTACCTTGAACGCCGTCGAGGGCGTCATGACTAGTCGAAGCAAGGAGATTTGTGCCATTGTTGCTGCCTCTTGAGTTGGTGACAGAGGACTGATCAGGGGAGATGGTCTTCTGAGAATTGCTTATGGGAAGGACTAGATTCTGTTGGTTGTCGGAGCCAGGTCGTCTCGCCGAGCCACGGTTGCCGCCATGAACTTTGGATTGAGCCCAAGAACGAAGGCGATCTATATACGGAGAGTCGGGTGAAGTTTCCTTCATCGAAGTCAGGTAGGTCAGCAGCGAAGCAGGAGGGTTGAAGCACGACGAGGCGGGCTTGTGTTGCGTTGTTGGGTGTTGGAAGGCCTAAAAGGCAAAAGGGATGCAAAGAGATGGTGTGAGGGAAGGGGAAAAGGCAATGTAGGAAACGTCGAAACCGAACAGGCGGGACCCTAAATACTACCCTCCCGGCAAGTAGGTACTTGCGTACCCAAGAGGTACCTAGACCTGGGACACTAGCTTGTAGGTAAGTAGGTACCCGGGATACCTATCCAGACATGCAGGCGGCAGGTGGGAAAGGTGAGTTGCCGATTCGTCCAAACAGACGGCCCACACTCTACTGCCGGCAAGCTGGACCCGGGAGACAGATCCGCAATTCCAGGCTGGAAAAGGGCAAGGGCGCGGGGGGAACGTGCTTGGCTACTACTGACTACAGCCACTACGGAGTACGTCCGTAGTGATTACGGGCTTGGGTTACAGGGCTGCAGGGCTGCCTCCACTCCTTGTTGGAATGATAAACCCCCCCCCCACCAAATGTCGACCATCATTTGCTTGCCCGGCTGCAGCCCCGGTGTGACTGCGCTCCATTACAGGAGATGGTGTACCGCATTGTCTGCACGCCGCATGCCAACATGGTCTCATCATTTGTTTGCCAGGTTCCTTTTGATGTCTCTATCTATCTCTCCTCGGCAAGAAGTCGTCAGCCACGGCGCCAATACGCTACTGTTGTCGACAATGCGACCCAAGCCACCAAACACAATCTAGGGTAGCTAGCTGGATACCCTAAGCGAGAGCGAGCGAGTCACGACTTATCTCCATGTGAGCCAGGTGATCTGATCACTGGTCCCGCCAGGATTGACCACGAATCCGACTTCACCATCGCTTGGAGAGGATTAGCACGGAGCGGAAGGGAACCAACTGGCAGCCAACATCGGGTGAAACGCTCCTTGCACAATGCTGATGCTTATCATATCAACGATGCTTTTCCCGCAGATTGCCCGGTTGTGTGATGGACAAACAATCCATGTTTGATCTGCCAAGTCCCTCCAACCGGCCAAACCTTTATTGTCACACACACACACACACACACACACACAAGCACACAACTGCACGACACGGTTCCCCATCAATATACTTTTGCAACGCACCGCAACTTTCATTGCGACACGCACATACGTACCGCACGGCACGGCACGGTCCCACCAGCATATGGATACTTTGAGACTTGAGAAAGTTCTTTTATCCTGCGTAGGGCTCCGGGCACTGCTGACGTTGCATCCGGTCTGTGCCGCGCCGCACCAGTGGGGGCCGACGCGGACTGTGGCATAGTGCGCTATGTAGTTACGGATGTACTGCGTGGCGTTTAAAGGGACTAGGATCCTTCTCAAATCTTCTAAAGCTTTTCTCTCCCGTTCTTGAACGGCCGCTCCGGGCCCGGGTTCGGCATTCTCTCAGGGGACCAATCAAAAGTGACAAATTGACGGATCTTAAAGTCTATGTGAATCAAATCTGTTCAAGATCTAGCTCATACTCCTTGATGGTCCCAAGACACTCAATACAAGAAAACGCCAGATACGCTCTTTAAGATTCCAGATCAGATGCATAGCATACATGATCATTTTAGTCTGAGAGCGATGCCATATCAAGCTCTTCTTTCCTGCGCCTAATCAGAAGCCTCAGCGAGGGATTGGCAGCCATGGAGCTACCTAAGCAGAGGTGCTGCGGGTTATGGCCTTCCGGAAGCTTCCACTCGTACTTGAGTACCAAGTGACACAGCGCAAGCTTGAGCTCGTTCGCAGCGAAGAATCTTCCTGGACATGCGTGTTGTCCGTGGCCAAATCCCATGTGCTTGTCACTGGTGCTGACGAGGTGGGCGATGTTTTCGTTGCCCTCCTCGCGCCACCTCATGAAACGATAAGGATCGAACTTCTCTGGGTTATCGTAGTACTTGGCATTCCACATATTGGTCGAGTCCAAAATGACCCTTTCGCCCTTTCGAATGACAAAACCGTCGCTCAGCTTGGCGTCCGCAACGACTCCACGGCGCATTCCAAACAAAATAGGCTTCAGCCGCTGCGTCTCCTTCAAGCAACTGTCCATGAATTTGAGGTTGTATAGCGCAATCTTCTTCAGACCTTGTTTGCCGAGAACTTCAACAATTTCGTCCCGGATCGGTTGGATATACTCGGGGTGACGAGCGAGCTGGAGCATGGTCGATTGCAGCAAGTCAGAGGTCGTGTCGATGGCCACAGTGGAGAGGGTGATTTGCGAATACGCAGGGTCGTAATTGTTGCCGTACTCCTTCTCGAACCAGCCGAGCGCATCATCGTACACAGGCGCGGGCTCGCCTCGGGCAAGCGCCTCAGCCTTCAATTTCTTGCGTTGGGCGACGACGGGCTGCAGAATCTTCCGGCACGGCTCCAGGTTCTTGCGCACCAGCTTGGCCGAGGGCAGGAACCAGTGGACAATGCGGCGTGTGAAGGCGGGCCACATTTGAAGCTCGGGGATGCAGGCGAAGGCTGAGCGAGAGTATTCGGCGACGGAGTTGACCCATTCGTCGTTGCTGCACATTTCCTCGCCGATGAAGATTCGTGTCGACATCCGAGATACTGTTCGAGCGATCGTGGACAGCGCGCTGACTTCGTGCCACTCTGTACATTCATATGTGAGTCTTGGCCCGGAGCTGTAACGGATAGAGCGGCAGAGGACTCAAACTCAAGTACACGTACCGGGTGAGTCTGTTAGAAGGTATCTCAGTGCAGTGGCCGCCTCATTGGACAGGGGAACTGTGAGCTTGTCTTGAAGGCAGTGTCAGTACAGGAACCCGATTTGAAGTATAGAACAGGAGGAGAGGGGTCAGTGGGCTCGTCGTACTCAGAGCTTTGGTCAAGTAACTGTCCAAGTCAGTATTGATTAGTATTTCAGGGTTTCACTGCTCGAGAAACTCACTTGTTGACGACCCGAACGGTTCTCTCGTCAATGTGGAAAGGCTCGAATCCCGGTAGGTAGCCGTGGGCATCCTATGTGGCCATACCATTAGCGTTCCGGTTGCTTCTTCAAGTCAAGGAAGCAGCCTCGTGCGTACATCGTTCGCTGCGTCCATGAACTCCAAAGCAGGATGATTCCTCAGCTCCTGCACCCTCTCGCCGGGTAACATGATCACCTCCCCAATGTCGGTGTGCATCCTGTAGGGCTGTAGTCCGTATTTCTTTCTGGCCGCAACCATCATCTCAATGCCCTTCTCCATGAATTCAATTCGGACTCGCCATGTGCCCAGTTCGAAAGGTTTTTTGGGATTGTAGCAAGGAAGCTTGGTCCTGCCGCTACCTTGCATGAAATATGCAACAAAAACTAGCAGTAGAGCTGTCACAACGTAGGCAACAGGCTTGTGTGGTGTAGTTTGTAAATAGTTGCCCAGCTGGGCCTCGACAGCGTCAAAGGTGGTATTGACAAGCGACGCCATAATGAGGGATGCTTGGGAGATGCTTTAGGAAAATATAAGATGAATGTCGAGAAAGCAAACAAACGTATATGCAATTGTATTTGTAGTTCTGACAAAACATATAAAGGTATTGGATTGTGAGTATGTTCCCCACTTTCACCAAGGGTTGCACCACCGGACGGTTTTTCGGAACCCTCTGAAAGCCCGGTCTGAAAGCCCGGCACGGGGTAGCTCATCAAGCGATCGAAGCCCGGAGCTGCAAATCGGGTGAACTTTCAAGCCCAATGCTCAAGTCTGTGGGTCTGTCCACGTAGGTCTAGAATTTTTACTTTTGAATGGCGTTAGCATACTCACATCACACCTTGACCAATGATCCGAGAAATTGCGCGAAACCGGTAGGGAAGCCGACACCGAGGATGTCACCAAGCCAGCGCTAAGAATGTACCATAGAAAAAGCATCTGTGAAAATGTAACAAGGCGATCTGGATCCTTTCTTCATTGACTTGTCTCAGGACCAATGGTACTAATTTGCGTGGACCACTGGACAATTTGAGCCTTCAAATCGCTTACGTCAGACGGTCAATGTCCATAGGTAATGAAAAGCAGAGCTGTGTCAAGCCTTTGAGAAATCTCAAGAAACTTAGCTTGATTCAATAAGATTTGAAAAGGCACTTCAACGGATCGCAACACCGATACCACGGTTAATGCGAGCTTAAGCTGAAGATTAATAGTAAAGTTTGGCACGGAAGACAAGACCCTCACACTTGGAAGAGATGGGTCTGTCGGATGCATCATCAGCAAGGTAAGTTCTCATTTTTGAATGTTGAGAACACAGTCGCAGGTCCGAATCTCTGGGAAGGGGGGGGGGGCGGATTCTGGGTATCTCACTTGCAGTTCGTCAGGAAGGGAAAGGGATTTGTTCACGATCACCTGCATTGTCCTGGTCAATGCTGTAGAATGAGTCCAGGCCAGATATATTTCTCAAGACATGCAGTTCGTATTTGTGTCAGCTATTGTCTGTCTTGCTTGGGTAAGTCGTTAAGTGGTCCTGAAACCTTCTCCAAGGGAGTTGTTCGTTCCCAGCCTCGCTAAACCAGGCCTTTCTCTACCTAAAATTTGCGACCCCGAGACGTCACCATCATGACCTCGATGGGATTCGGGGAACGTCAAGTAGCCGACAATCCTTTGAGATCGTCAATCGAAGTGGCTGGGTCAATCTAGCAACTTCGTTGTTGAACAGAAGTGCCATGAATTATTGGCTCGGACTGGAAGGATGAAATTATGTGCAGCACAGTCATAAGCTGGAGCTTACGATTTTCATGTAGTCCGACCACTCCGTGGCCTCGAACCAGACCACAGACTATAATCATCGTCATCGTGTTACAATCGGACTGTCGAGAACTCCCAGAATGTCTTGGCGTGTTCTCTGGGAGGACATTTGGTAGCAGATCCATAAGCAGGGGCTGAGACTCATCCGCATTGAGTTACCGTTTTGTGCACGATACAAATTAGCAAGGTTCGACAACTGGTCGCCTTCTCAATATCAAGTGAAGCAGCCACGTAATATTATGAACGCTTGTTGGTGGCCTCGGGCTATCGATGCTGCAACTTGAGCAATGTGAAAGGTATAAAAAGGTCGAGTATGGACTAACTTTTCGCGTACCCAGAAGACATCACTGAATCAAACTCTTCACACAAATCTTCTACACACTTTCGTATTACAAAAGATCACGTCTGCAATCATGCAATTCACTATCACCGCTCAGGCTCTCGCCATCCTCGTCCACCTCTCTCTTGTCACTGCTGCTCCCGGTGCAGAGACAGCACCAGCCTCTGGTCTGGTCCAGAGGCTCGATACCCGCTCTGCCCCTGTGGAAGACCTGCTCTTTGGTCGGTCGATCCCGTGTGCCTCCAATGACCCGAGCATTTGCTGTGCTGTAAGTTACATAGTGTTGCACCCTCAAGCAGTCAAGGTGACTTCTCAAGTCAGAGTGAACAGCTAACGCTGGAATCATAGTGCAAGGGAGGCTATGGAACCTGTATCAATGATGTCTGCTACTGTCAGGGAGGAGACTGCTAAGTGGTAGGGTGGTGTTGTGGGAAGCTGCTACCGAGGAGGTCTTTTCCTCAGCCTGGAGAGCAAAAGTTGGCCGAGCTCTTGAAGGCAGCCATACGTATGTATTTTCAATACCTAGCTAGGTAATCCTGGAAGTGTTGACAAAGGGCGCGAATTCAACATCGCGTCCATTGCCAATCAATCTTATTGGAGAAAACAAATCATCAGTATTCCTATCCTCAGCTTGCCATCCACTTCATAAATTACCATATTGTGTAGCTCCTTCGAGTGGCTGATTGGTTTCTTAAGTATGGGCTTCGATAAACTATTGAACTAACTCCTTCAGAGTACAGCTCCGTCAAACTTCATCATTTTGAAGAAGAATTGTTTGCCGTTCATTTGCTATATTTCGGGGATGTAGCAACATCACTTTTGCTTGGATGCGCAATATCTTGGGCGTCTAGAGGTTAAAATGCCAATATCGAATCGATCGACAACGCAAGTATGTACCAATTTCGGTGAGATGCACCTTTAGACAGGCAGAGCTAGGCCCAGCAAAGTGTATATTCTTGTCTTAATTGCGCGACAGATCCAAAGCGAATCTTTTTCAGATTTTTCTCAAATTTGTGGATGAATATGACTTGCCTAGATTCGCGAGTCTGGGTGGAAAGTCTGGTCCAAGGCTAGGTATTGTTCTACGCCAACGTTCACGCCTGGGTGTGCGCGGGCGCTCACGTAGAATTGTTGTTCAAGCCATTACTTACACTTCCTAGACAAATCATAGCAAAGACCTCGCCACTCCGACGCGGGTCAACTCCATCGGAAAGTGAAATTTGTAAGCCCGGGAATAGAGAGTCCATTGGGTGCGGCACAGATGTGCGGTTTCAAGGCTATCAAAGGCTTACTGTCTTAATAAAGTAATTAGTGGGCCCAGACGATAACACCCATGTCGAAAGCCTCACGGTGGATGCTTGATCCTCGTTATCCTCCCAACGACGGCTAATTACCTCGCCGTGCTTATTGCGTCGACACGTCGCCAAACTTTCGTGCGATCATCTTTCTCTTTTAAGTTGCAACAAGTCCACAAATCCGAGTTCGCCATGTCCGCAATTGCAGCTCTCTTCCTCTCTCGGTAATATAATCGTCACTTTGTCGAGCACCCACTCCCCGACAGCGGCTTGAGTTGGCTTGGCCAGCAGTCACGGCAACTCGGCTACCGGACAATTCTCCTTCTTCACTTTGCCAAGGTCACCATGCCCGAGGAGGACCGGACTTCCTCAGACGAGGCGTCGCCTCTGCTGGGTTCGCGACCAGGGCACCGTCGTTTCGCGTCCGTGGCATCACTCAAGAGCATCCACGTCCCGCAAGCCCACGAGAAGTCAACCATCATCAACTTGATCTGCCTTGCAATTTTGCTGGCCTCCGGCGCCGGGGGCTTTACCCAAATTCCTCAGGCACGCCTGATCGAGAATGTCCTCTGCCATGAGTACTACGACAGGGCGCAAAGTCTTGATGTTCCTATTGACGAGAAGCTTTGCAAGGTCGAATCGATCCAGGGCGATCTTGCGTACATTATTGCCATTACCTCTGCATTGTCTGCGGGTGTGGGGCTTGTAGCTACGTTTCCATGGAGTCTTGTGGCTGATAGGTACGGTGACCATTTCATACTTACTTCTGCACACAGTCAACTCCAGCTAATCTGCATTTCAGGGTCGGACGGAAACCGGTGCTTTCTGTGTGTTTGGCGGGTAAGTCTCGTTCCCGGTGTCAGGGAATTCCTCCACTTTGACAACAGAGTCTGACCACCAACCTAATCAAGGATCGACGCTCGGCGCACTATGGACAACGTTGGTGCTGTGGTTCCCAAATGTGTTCCCAGTTCGCCTGGTCTGGCTTGAATCTGTTGGCCAGCTCATCGGCGGCGGCGCCCCGGCTCTCATGGGCCTGCTATTCAGTATGACCACTGACGCGACAAACGAAGAGGAAAGGTCAGTCAGCGTCGACACTGAAGAGTGCAAGCATCGCTCCTGAGGACACAACTGACTCTCTCACAGGGCTATGACATTCCTGCGGATACACATAGCCAGCGTGTGTGGAAACCTGGTGGCCCCTACGTTGTCGTCTTTCTTGATGGCGAAGTACGGTCCGTGGCCGCCTACGTGGATCGGTATAGGATGTCTCGCCTCATCCATCATTGTCGTCTTGTTCATCCCTGAGACCCTACATGCAAAGCAACAAATCGCGGAGTCAGGGGACGAAGCCATACCGGATCACAAGACGCGGCTGTCACAATTGCTTGAACGGCTAAAAGATTCCTTATCGATCATTCAATCACCATCACTCGTGCTCCTCCTGATCATCAGCCTGTTTTCGATGCCCGTCGTTCTGTCGACAGGTAGTTTCATGCCGGTCTTTATGTCAAAGCGCTATGATACCCAACTGTACCAGGCCGGTTATGTACAGACTGCGTTCGGTGCTGCACAGGTGGTACAATCTCTTGTCATACTGCCTTGGCTGTCTCGGGCGCTCATGCAGAGCATCAAGCTCCGCCCAGCCGACGAACACCACCGCGATCTGTCCATCGCACGCTGGTCGGCCGGCGTCAGCCTGGCTGCGGCTCTTTTGCTCGGGCTTGCACCCACACTCGCGGCCTTTATCTTCGGATTGTTCGTTCTGTCCCTGGGCACGGGTCTGTTCAGTATCGTCCGGAGCCTAATGAGCCTCTATGTTGACCCTGTACACCGGTCAAGGCTATTTGGACTGGTTGGTATGGTGGAAATCGTAGGGCAGATCTACGCTCAGCCAATGCTGGCTGAACTGTTCAAAATCGGTATGAGGCTTGGTGGTGAGTGGATAGGGCTACCATACTTTGGTCTGTCAGTCCTTGTGGCTGTCGTGACAGGCCTGCTTCTCTTTGTCAAGGTAACGCCGAAGCAACCAGCTCTGAACGATGCGTAATGTCCGACACTTCTGAGCCCATTGGACGGACCGGACTATACAGGATAGAAGTAGTAAGGATTAAATAGATAGACCGTAAGCTGGATGGGGTCTGAGTCCAACGCCCAGTCTGCTATTCCACTATGCACAGCTAGAGTATTTGATGATTTACACACTATCCTCTCAGAGCTCTTTAACCGCTCATGTAGGGCCGCTGCGCAGCGTGGGCAGGTATGATTTCATGATCAATTCGAGAAGGGGATAGCATCTCTATATGGACTGACAGGTCTATTACGGCGAAGCCACCCCTGCCAACCAACTTCTCCTAGGACCTGTGCCGTCCTGCATGTCCTCGCTGACCAGATCAGCTGATCAGGTGGAGTGCACATCTGCTAGCCCACAACTACTTACCTACTACATAATCATCGGTGGCTTGACAACTTGAGCCATAAGGACCCTTGGCAGAAGTGTTACAGCGAGAATAAAAAGAATTATGGCCCCGAAAATGTCCCGAAGTTTCTCAGACTGAAAAAAAATAGGTGAATCTAATGTCGTCAGTGATCGACGCCCTTACTTCGTACCGCACGCCCCAGTACAACCCTCCGTGCCCTCCATGGCCCATGACAGAGCAGGATTGCGGGGAAAGGTTGGGGTGCATGCTACATCTCCACAACGCCATTCCGGACCAGTACTACTGCAGTTCACGATGTTGACATCCACGGCCCCCTTCCCTGACCGGTCTTCTACTCGCTGTAAATTTTTGGCTTAGATCGCGGGGAACCGCGTCTGGACCTGCAGTGTATTCGGTCCGGAGAGTTCGGCTCTCTGCAACACAAGTGCGGGCTGCCCGAGTCAACCACACATTTGTTATGGTTCGCGTCTTGCACGCCTTTCCCGTTGAAGCTGCCTCTCATGATCATGGCTTCCACCTTGGAGTTTATATTAGGCAATCTCTTTGCTTATTTGCCAGATGATTTGTCCTTGCTTTGGGCACCGACACTTATATTAAACGCATTGGGAACCTCCTCTATTGTCCTCCTGTGCCTCTTTTGCATCCTCAAGCTTACTCTACCGTGGAGCTGCACGCCATATCTGACTAGGTTCACCGTGGCTTACATGTTCTTGCGTTTATTGCTCCTGGGCCTGTGCCCGTTGGGCCTGGCTCAGTCATCAACGCCCACCTCGGCGGACGCCACCTCAAGCTTCCGCGCAATATTTACCGTTCCTGCAGACGCAGATGTAGGCCAACCTGTTATTCCAAACATCCAAGATCCCCAGGCTGTCGATGCTCAGACCGTCTGCCCCGGTTATATCGCCTCCAATGTCCAGACCTCAGATACCGGCCTGACGGCAGATCTGGATCTGGCTGGCACAAATTGCAGTGTGTACGGAAACGACGTCCAAAATTTGACACTGACGGTCGAGTACCAAGATACGGGTCGCCTCAACATTCAAATTCAGCCCCGGTACATCGGTCCTGAGAATGAGACCTGGTTTCTCCTGCCCGAGGCTCTTGTTCCCAAGCCAGTCTCAAGCGGCAACGCGAGCTCTGATACCAGTGACTTCGTAGTCTCGTGGACTAATGACAACTCGTTCTCTTTCACTGTAACGAGGAAGTCAACCAACGACACCTTGTTCACGACCGCGGGCAGTAAGCTTGTTTACGAGGATCAATTTATTGAATTCGTGTCGCCTCTTCCCGAGAATTACAATCTCTATGGCCTCGGAGAGGTGATTCACGGATTCCGCCTGGGAAATAATCTCACGAGTGAGTTCTCCGTAGTCGTTTCGACATTTCATAGCTAACGATTTCCTAGGGACGCTATTCGCAGCAGATGTTGGTGATAACATCGATGCGAATATTTACGGCACCCACCCAATTTATCTCGACACGAGATACTTCCAAGACGGGAAATATGTGGCGAATGCTACGGATACGTCCGCTCAGTATACGCCATATACCCACGGCGTGTTCCTGAGAAATGCCCATTCGCAAGAGATTATCCTCCAACCAGAGGGAATCACCTGGAGGACGCTAGGAGGCACGATCGATCTATACTTCTATTCTGGTCCGTCAGCCTCGGATATCATTCAGACATACCAGACCACGACCGTTGGGCTTCCTACCATGCAACAGTACTGGACGTTTGGCTATCATCAGTGTCGCTGGGGTTACGCAAACTGGAGTGAGCTGCAGAGCGTTGTCGACAACTTTGCAAAATTCTCCATCCCGCTCGAGACTATCTGGACAGACATCGACTATATGAACCAGTATAGAGACTTCGACAATGACCAAGGCAGATTTGGATACTCTGAGGGTGCAGAGTTCCTATCCAAGTTGCATGCCAATGGACAACACTATGTGCCCATTGTCGACAGCGCCATTTATCATCCCAACCCGGACAATGCCAGTGATGCATATCCTGTCTTCGATCGTGGCGTCGATGCTAGTGCTTTCATGCTGAACCCAGATGGGTCTCTGTACATTGGATCCGTTTGGCCTGGCTACACAGTATTCCCTGACTGGATTGCAGCGTCCTTGGGGACGAGCAATGGCTCAGGCGCCTTCGACTGGTGGACATCCGAGGTATCGAGCTGGCACCAGAACGTCTCGTTCGACGGCATCTGGATTGACATGTCAGAAGTCAGCTCGTTCTGCGTGGGGAGCTGCGGTAGCAACAACGTCACGCTCAACCCAGTTCACCCACCCTTCTTGCTCCCGGGCGAGCCAGGTGATGTAATCTTCGACTACCCGGAGGGCTTCAACTTGACCAACGCCACCGAGGCAGCAGCCGCGTCTTCCGCGAGTGCATCACAGGCATCACTAGTGGCTACTTCGTCGGCATCAACGTCCACGAGCTACCTTCGCACAACGCCCACACCGGGCGTGAGGAACGTGAATTATCCGCCTTACACAATCAACAACAACGCGGGTGATTTGGCTGTGCACGCCGTTTCGCCGAACGCGACACATCAAGGTGGTTCTTTGGAATATGATTTCCATAACCTCTTTGGTCATCAGATTCTCAACGCCACACACCAAGCTCTTCTCGCCGTGTTCCCCGAGAAGCGTCCCTTTATTATCGGACGATCGACGCACGCTGGCTCAGGCAAATGGGCTGGTCATTGGGGCGGTGACAACTACAGTCTCTGGGCCTACATGTTCTTCGCCATCCCACAGGCTCTCTCCTTCAGCATCTTTGGAATTCCCATGTTTGGTGTCGACACTTGCGGCTTCAGCGGAAACTCCGACATGGAGTTGTGCAATCGATGGATGCAGCTCTCCGCCTTCTTCCCATTCTACCGCAATCACAACACCCTCTCTGCCAACTCCCAAGAGCCTTATATCTGGGAGAGCGTCATCGAGGCCAGCAAAGACGCCATGGCGATCCGGTATTCTCTTCTGCCGTACATCTACACGACCTTTGCTCAGGCACACGAGACCGGCTCCACGGTCATGCGCGCCCTGGCATGGGAGTTCCCCGAGGAGCCCTGGCTCGCGAACGCAGACAGGCAGTTCCTCCTTGGCGGCGCAATTCTCGTGACTCCTGTGCTTGAGCAGGGTGCGACGAGCGTGGATGGCGTTTTCCCCGGCAGTGGAGACGGCACGACACTATGGTATGACTGGTATAACCAGACCGCGGTGACGGGCATCTCAAGGGGCCAGAATGTCTCCATCGATGCTCCCCTGGGACATATTCCGGTGTTTATCCGTGGCGGGAATGTCGTACCGACCCAAGAGCCAGGTTTGACGACGAGTGCAAGCAGGCAAAATCCCTGGGGCCTGTTGGTCGCACTGGATCTGGCGGGTAGTGCGACGGGAACATTGTACCTGGACGATGGCGAAAGTGTGGTGCCGAATGCTACCACCTGGGTACAGGTAAGTCTTGACCGTGCTTCCACCTTGCGCTGAATGTGCTTGTGCCAGAGACTGATGAGAAACACAGTTCTCGGCCACGAATACTTCCATTACCGCTCAGCCGTCTGGCGACTATACTGACACAAACTCGCTCGGCAATGTCACGGTGCTTGGTGTTCCCGGGCAGGTGTCCAACGTGACACTGAATGGACAGGCCGTCAACAGCGCCTGGTCGTACAATGGTGACACTCAAACGCTGAGCTTCACGGGCTTGAACAATTTGACCTCGGACGGGACGTGGAATTCGGAGTGGACGCTTAGTTGGAGTGTGGGCAGCAGCTCTGGGTCCTCTAGCTCAAGCTCAAGCTCAAGCTCAAGCTCTTCATCGTCCCCGTGTACTTGGAGGGTATCGGTGCTAAGTCTGTGCGCTGTAGTTGTGAGCACTCTGTTGTTGTTGTGGTAAATACTGTGCCTGAAGTCGGCGGAACTGGATAGCAATAAATTATTTCTATCGTATTTCTATCGTAGAAAGAATTGTTTGCAAAAGCTGACGTGTAAGTGAAATATGGTCTAAAGGAACAAGAGCAAACCCAACGAGCAGCTAGGGGCCCTCATTGCAAGCCACTGCTCATCTATACATGAAGCTCGCAATGCAGTTCTAGTCTCCAACCTGCAGGCCCTACCCAATATGCGGAGCTGCTGAATGATAAATGCCGCCCTCATCACTGCTGTGGATTGCACTCTCTGTGAAGCGTTGTCTGATTTTTAGAATGGTCACAAGTCATACAAATTGCAATGGCTTTTGGGTCATGCACAGGCACCTCCTTATTTTGACGGATCAAATCATCGTGCGAACTTGCTGCTCTTTGGGAAGAATTATGTCTGTCATATTTCTTTTGACGTGTCACAGACTGCAATGGCAAAGTTGTCGATAGCTACATTGAGGGACGTCGCATGGCGCACCGTCTTGTTTAAGAGCCTCTTTAGATGGGGTATCTACCTAAGGCAATTAGTTGAAAATGACAGACATGGACAACAGAGAATCCTTGATGGTATCTGCGTAGTGTTCTCTTGCACAAGTCTAGCAGTATGTCAGATAGATTGGGAATGGATAGCATCAGGCTGGGAATCATGTAAAACTGGTCAATGGCAGTGGCTGATACGATTCTCTCATGTGACCTGTCCCACGACCTTCGTCCAAAAACCTTAGCTCCGCCGGGCTTTCGGGCTTTGAAGGGATCGCTACCGGAAGGAAAAGAAAATGAAACACTTGCCAGAGGCGCCAAAATTACTCTTGCACCTTGGACTATGAGAAGCAACAACTACCTGCTGCTTACTGCTGTCACCAAATCCATCTGGACTCCCCATGGGGTTGAATACGGCCAACAAATTACACTCGTAGAAGCGGTCGAAATGGAGTCAAGCGTATATCGGCAAGTGGGGACAACCCGGCTTTCTTGGATCTCTTGATAGTCGGTAAGAGACGGATGAGCATCAAGCGGCAGCATGTGCGACGAAAGCACTTCACGATCCCGGATCCTCCAGCTGCTCTCAAGCATCGACGCCAATCGAAATACACACGAGCGCGCGCCATTTGCAGGCCCCAGATCACAATGAACGAACTTTATTTATCACTTGGCTACGTGACGATGCAGGTAATCATACAAATCCATGGATACCTAGGTATGTAGGCGGCTCGAGGTCGACTAGTATGAATTAATTCGCCGGATACATAAACGCACCACCAGCAACGGACCGCGAGTCCTTGACCACGGATCCATGTTGAACAGATTCAGCTGTAAGTCCTACGCTCTTCGTGTTAATACCATATCCGCCTGCGGCCTCGCACCGCGAGTTGGACCACGAAGCCAGAATATCACGCCTGTAGATATTTGAAATTGTCGCAGAACAAAAATTCCCTGTAAAGCAATCTTTCAGGCCTACTGTTTCCTTCAATTCGAAGTCTACATGCGCCAAGGAGAAAAGCGTATATATACACAGTTATGAAAAAAATTACGTGCAGACCTTTGACACTATAATATCCACAACATATTATAATATGAAGATACTATCTTTTCTCGTGGGGGAACTCAGCGGAAGTTCCCTTGAAACCGCCATCAGATCGAGAATGTCACTAACAGCGCATTTTTGGGGGTCTGATCCCAGCTTCCAGGACGGCGCATCGGATGGACATAGGTAGCGGAATATAAAGTAGCAAAATTACGAACAATGACAGATTCCGTACATATACCCAAGACACGAATAAAACGAAGGTTGTGTGTTTTGCAGCGTTTCAACTAGAACAAAAGGTGCCAATCTAATGTATAGGAGAATTGGGTGTACTTCAATATACTTAGTACCTCTACCAGAACTTATGTATTCCTTGTGGAAAAAACAAAGGGTCGTGACTCGTTTCCATCTGATGTTACGAGGTATGAGATCCCTAGATCCCAAGCACAATATCACATTTCCCGGATCGTAAGCAGCTAAGCCTATGATCGAACAACAGCCCAGTTCATGGGGCATTTTATGGCGATACATACTACTTTGGTTCGGGAAAGACTATTTCTGTCAGTAACGGTCCATCAAATCCAGTGGGTATAATGACAGCCGTATCTAAGTAAATGTGGCGCGCTTTTCGCGCTCGCACATTTTGCAACGACATGTACGGTCGACAGGAAACTGAGGCTTGCGTTGTGTATTTGCAATGCAATTTATTAGTCTTTCTGGGTCTGGCATATGCAGGAACCGCCGCCTGGGCTTTTGGATATTGAGTTCGACTATTCGTTTAGGACGAACGAACGAGAGCTCTGGCCTAGTGCAGACTAGGAAAGGAACTGCCTCGGAGCGCACGCCCGGACGGTCCGGAGTATTCCACTGCTCCAGGACCCATACAGAACGATTCAAGAGCGGGCGCTAGACGAAATACCACTAGTCAAGCCTCGCTTATGGAGTAAGTGAATTCCGCATCAAACTGTGAGGTCTGTATATGTAACAGAGAAAAAGTGTCCGGCAGGAGCGGCAGCAATGTCTGACGACATGACGAGGCTGTCAGTGTTCTCCTCACCGAGATTGCATCGCGTTATGGACGCCATACTTTGAGGCTACCAGGTGTAGCCGCCGACTCTAGTCTACATAAGGCTGACTAACCCTAGACACGTCGATGCCCGACCACTGTATCAATGTTTCGTGATCCTTACCAGTCTGCTAGTGTGAGCATTGACCGTATTGACTACTTGGCAATTGATGCTTCCAGCTTTGAATTGCTGTGATCTTCAATCGAGCTATTGCTTGGTGTCAATGTGGCAAAAGATCTTCATGGCCTAAGCACCGTCTCTCCTTTTGATAGGCACAGACAATAACCAAGACGCGTACTCATAAGGCGGCTGACATAAGGTTGATGATGGGGGGCCTTCCACGGGGCACGGGCGTCCACGGGTATTTTTTACATATGTACATACAGGCATACTTTTAGTTTCACTCTTCAAGAAATCCCCGGATCTTCAGACCGAACATCACAAACGCCATAAAACAACAGGCTATGAAACAACACAATTCTAACAAGGCAAACCTCCAATGACTGTTACTATAGTAATCAGGATCATAAGCGGTTCTTGGCCGTACATTTACGCGACCTCCTATCACGATGCCCAATGACGAAGTTTTTCTGACTCTTATATGGCTTGGCTGTTCTTGATGGTTTCAATGACAAGTAGCAACCGATCTGTGCACGAGCACCTCGCTTAACAATTGCCGGCGTCCCCACCAAGACTTGACAAGTGAACATGAATGATCCACACAAGTACAGCTTGCACACAAGCGACAAGACCTATAATCTTGTACCTCGATAAGGAGATCGTCCTTTCGAAACAGACTGAGCGTTGCTATTCGATGGAGTCGTGCTGCGATAGTCATGTAAGGAGCCCACGGGGGAGTGGCGAGTACGAGTTGAGGGCCTAGGGTGAGTAAGGTGACGAAACCCAATTCAGCATTTCAACATGGACAAAAGGGAGGACGACGGCAAGAGCGCAGTTGGGCTCGAGGGCATTCGTGTACTAGCTGGGCCGAACGCGCAAGGGACTTCCCCAAGGGGCAGGTGGACATTGTCTTCAGGAGTCCAGATGAGCTTTCGTAGGTCCATATACATGGCTACATAAAGACCCTGAACCACGTTTATCGTACGATCCATCATAGTACTGAAGATTGCACAACGCTACCGAAGTGTTCTCACGATGGACTGTCATTGCCTTGATCAGAGTCATGTTGACAGGGATCCGTTGGTACAACAGGCAGCCCTGGAGATCTGGAGCAGCTCCTGTCAAAAAGAGCCAGATGTCTAGCGCATCAAGCCCTACCTACAGACCGTATGCTGGCTCATCGGCCCATACATAATTATAAAAAGGCCGCCCCTATCTTAGAGCCCCACTGGTCTCCTCTTTGCTTTGCCCGTTGTTATAAGTTCTTGGGATATTAGCACCATCCTACGAAACAGTCATGTCGACTTTTGATTTGGGATCAATGATCCTCCTTCCGCGGTTCCAGCTCACTGGAACTGTGGCTGGGGCCGCAGTTGTCGTCTTCCTCCTATACAAACTGGCTTCCATGCTATACCGTACCAAGTTCCACACTCTGAAGAAAATTCCAGGCCCATGGTTGCCAGCAGCAACGTCTCTCTGGATCCGATGGCAGAGATGGCACGGTCGACTATCCTTCCGAGCAGACGATCTGCTCTCCCGATATGGACCAATTGTGCGTATCGCCCCCAACATGGTCCTCTGTAACGACGTACAGTCGGTGCAGACGCTGTTCGCAAGGCAGGACCTGGACACAGCTCCCACTGCCATACGAGCGCTGCGCATTGGAGACCACGACTGGACAGTCACGTACCCACAGAATCCAATTGCCAAGTCGCGCCGCCGTCCCGTCATGCTGGGGTCCACCACGAAGGCCATGAGGACGTGGCAGCCGACCTTTGAAGAGAACATTACCACTATGGTCTCCGATATGGCGGAGTCGCAAGGCGCTCGCTCTGAAGACATCGTTCATCACTTGCGCGTCGCCACCCTGCGCAACTCGGGCGTCGTCATGGCTGGACCGGAAACCAAGCTCGAGCCGGGCGACTTCCCTCACATCGTGGGTGAGTACAACTTTCTCGTCGTGTGGCGCCTTTGCTTGCCAACGTGGATGTTTGAATGGCTGGGAAAGAGCTGGAGCCCTTTCTCTCATGCCAAGTTTCGTGTCGAGTCCGACCGCCACCTATTCGACCTGGGGAAGCATCTTGCTCAGAAAGGTGAAGAGAGTAAAGAGGACGCAGAAGTACCTACTATCTACCGCATGTTGAAGGACAGACAAGAGAAAGGCTTTGTCTGGACCGAGACCGAGATTGGCGCAGAAATGGCAGGGCAGATTCTAGCAGCGACGGAGACCACGTCTTCGGCGCTGGCCTTCATCTTCTACGAACTCGCCAAGAACCCTGCTCTGCTCGATGCCGTACACAAGGAGCTACAGACAGTCGACGGCTACGACAATCTGGACGAGCTGAAGCTTTTGGACGCATGTGTCACTGAGGGTCTTCGTTTCCGTCCTCCTGTGGCTCTGACCGGAAGTCGCGTGATACCTGAAGGCGGTGTCAACATCCTGGGCTATCACCTGCCCGCCGGCACCGTGGTCACCACACAGTCGCTCTCCCTCAGCCGGCAACGGCCCGACCTGTTCCCCAACTTCAACGAATTCGACCCGACCCGCTGGCTAGACGAGGACAAGCTGCAGGAGCGCCGCAAATGCCTCGCGCCCTTTGGAGTGGGTGCTCGGCGGTGCCCTGGTGGCAACATGGCGACCTACCAGATGCGCATGATCCTCGCGGCTGCAATTCGAGCGTTCAACATCTCGGTCGCGCCTGAGACCACGCCGGCGTCGATGGAGCCGTTCGAGGCCAACGGATTCCGGTCACGGTATGATGAGTGTTATTTGATGTTTACGCCGCGCGAGCTGGATCCCCAGCCTGGGCCGCAAGGATGCGAGTGCGGCACGGCTTGTGACTGTGTTGTGTGCACCTGTGTACACTACACCGACACTCATCACTGATTTGAGGGAGATTGTTGCGGCACTTGGGTCAATCTGCGGTTACTTTTTCAGTATATATGATATGGGAGTTAGGTTAGGAAAATACAAAGAAAGTAGAACAGCGAGAGAACCATCCTTTAACAATACAGTCGGTGTACGATTTGGTTCTGCTATTATCAACACTGTGTCCACATGTGTAGTGTTATCGTGAAGACGCATCCCAAGCTCGCGCCACAGTGCCTGACTGCTGGACGGTGACCAGCCACAACAAGTCTAGCGGAGCTCTGTGATTGGACGAAGCTGTATCAAGAGAAGCGGGCAGAGTGGGGCTCAGGCGTAGCTGTTTGCAAATCAGAAGCTTGATAGCAGGGAAGCGCAGGGAGAGTTTGGGGGAAGCCAGGGCTGCCAGGGAAGCCAAGGCAGCATTTTTACCTCCGTACGTAGGACCGAGCGTGCGTGTGTATGTGGGGGGGGGGGGGGAGTGTGGAGTGGTACACGAC
>JAPEVC010000345.1:0-26293 GCA_027946555.1 Gnomoniopsis sp. IMI 355080 | reverse complement strand
CCCCCTCCCCCCCGGTACTATTAGTGACAGGTCCGATAGAGATGGTGCGGGTAGAGACATTGGATCCCAAGTATTCCAAGTTCCAGACTTGACGAGCACTTTGTACCATAGGTAGTTCAGCAACGCTCCTAACATCCGTTGCTTTATACTACTACTTTTGGAAATTTGTCACCTCAGTAACGAAGCTATGTACATAGTAGGTGAGGGTACACTGAAGCGGAGCCGTTGAATCATTGCCATCGGAGTTAAATCGACAGTGGGCCATAGATCTGCAATTACGAAGTCCTTGACCAACCATAGTACTTGAATTCTGTGGGGCCTGGACTTTGAGGTCTTGCAAATCAACTTTGAAAGCGTAGACAGCTTTCAAGGTATCATTATTCAGTCTGATTAATGTGACTGCGAATTTAGTGGATACAGACTCAACCATCTTTAGTCTTGTCAACACGCACGAGGACTCTCCAAAGGTAAATTGATAACCGATTGGATGCGCACTGGCCGCCTGGCTGCCCCCTAGCAGGACAGCATTAATCAGTCTTAATAATTGACAACGATTTTGGCAGAGACAACCTCAGCCTGAGCAACAGTTGTGTGCGAAACTTCAACATATAAAATTGCGACGGAGTACGACTTCAAAATGTCTCGTTCCATTCAAGTAGCTCATAAGCATCCCAATCCTCAAGCCCATCCAAGTATTAGCCAAAACATTGCAGTGTCCTAGTTCGACATCATCCCACTTCGCTATACACAAACATGCCTACCATCGCAGTCATTGGAGGAACTGGAGCCCAAGGCGGCTCCGTCGTCAACCAGCTGTTGAAGAACGGGACATGGAAGATTCGTGTTCTCACACGTAACGCCAACAACGACTCAGCTAAGGCCCTTACGTCCAAGGTATGCCGCATTCCCTCAGACTAAATTTTTACTCTCACTGACGACTCCCAGGGCGTCGAGGTTGTCTCGGCGGATGTCAACGACGAAGCCAGCCTTGTGAAGGCTTTTGAGGTGTGTAGCATATTCACCCAATCGAGCTTTGCAGTACTGGAAACGAGTACTAAAAGATAACCTTGCTAGGGTGTGACTGCGGTCTTTGCCACTACCGCTTACTGGCCTTCCGTCCCAACTCTGGGCCGCGATGGCGCTGGCGAGGAGGAGACCGAGCAATTGATCAAAATTGCCAACGCAGCCGGAAGGACCCCTTCGTTGGAGCATTTCATCGTCAGCACCTTGCCCCCGGCCGACAAGGTCTCCGGAGGTAAGCTCAAGGTGCCGCACTTCGATTACAAACAGAAGGCAGTGGCCTGGATAAAGGAGAACAAGCCAGAGTTGTACGGCAAGATGTCTCAGATCTGGCCTGGGTGGTACACCAGCAACCTAGTGGCTCTTCCGATGGGCAAGTTCTGGCCGATTGTAAGTATTCTTTCGAACCAGAGTCTTCACGAGTCGATGACAGCTTGCTGATACTGGCGCGCCATTAGCCTTACGCTGGTTACATCTGGGCCCAACCAAGCAAACCGGACGCTCTGCTCCCCATTGCGGGAAACCTTGACTACAACTTCGGCATTGTGGTGGAGGGCTTGCTCAACGCCAAAGAGAAGGCTTTCGGCAAGCATGCGGTGTGCATCACCGACTATCTGCCAATGACAGATGTCGTCAAGACTTTTGAGGAGGTCACCGGCAAGCCAGCTATTTATGCCGAAATCTCCGATGAGGCCATCACGCACCAGTTTAGCATCTTCGGCGCTGAGTTTGCGGCTCAGCTCCGCTGGAGTGAGCAATACCCGAAATGGGACCAGCTCGACCCCGAGAACAACATCAGTCTCGCGCAGCTGGGCGTCCAGGATAAGCTGATGGGCTTCAAGGACGCGCTGAAGGAGCTTGGTGACAAGGTGCTATAAGTGTTGACCATCACCCAGACGGGCGTCGACCGGACCTTGCGCATGTGCTCTGGTACCGTCCTCACGGAGGGCCGGGGCACCGGCACCAGCTGAGACACCGGGCTTACATATGTACCGCATAATCTTGAATAAACATTTTTTTCTTTGCCATCAATACGTTCGCTAGAAGAAGAGAATCAGAGGATTGGTATGATCCAAATTATTGTGCCTCACACCAACAAGTTTGGGACTGGTCTTGTTCAACTATATCTGTTAGCACGAAGTGCTTCATCCATGATCAGAGAACCAAACAAAATACGGTCCGCTCGAAAGACCTTCCATTGCTCCTTGACCCTATATCCCGAGAAAGAAGTCAACACTCAATTCAGGTGAATGCGCAGTACCACCAATCAGGGCTTATATAGGTATACAGCGTCTGCAAGCTTTGGGAAAGTGAGCCTAGCTAAGACTGTGAGTGGACCACGTTCGGCGCCAATGCCTATGCTTTCGAAAAGCAGCAGCTTTCAAGGCAGCACGTCACTAGATAGTGCCCAGGTGAATTCCTTGGAAGTCAATTGCGTGTCGGCCACCTAACATATGCTCCATACCTGCTACTGTGACTTTCTTGCGCGTGCATCAAGGGCTTATATAATCCCGACACAGAAGGCTGTGGCACATCCACCCAGCTAACATGAGGAACAATTTCCTGGAAAGGATAAGTAGATATCAAGAGTACCGTATGTTGAACCCTCCGCAACAATTGCAGGATTTGCTCTAAGCCGGCAACCATAACCTCGCGTTCTCGACCTCTCGCTTACCGGCGTCTGACCTACATAGCTACTATTAGCTTGACGGTGAAGGAACCCAAATTAATACTAGGAGCGTCTCATTGGATTACAGCCTGGGTTTCTTCAAAGCCATCAGTCCCTGCAACGAGGTCCACGATGTGAGGACCCTTTGATGTAATCTAGAATGACATCCGGAAATACATGAACGACGATCGACCTCGGGAGGGTACGTTCCTGACAACACAGACGCTCATGCTTATGACTGCATTTAGTCTAGAAGCTAATTTAGATATCAGAAATGTGGACATCAATTAAGTAGTTCCTGGGCTTTGTTATCCTTTGTCAATGTTCACGAGGCAGAGTCAGTGATACCAAGTGGATGTTTCGTGACCTCGCCAAACTGCGGTAAGCATATCGTTTGGGATATCTTGGTGCAAAATCGTGGATCTGGGTCTCTCATGACACCTGGTGGATTGATCTCTGCTTTGAGAGTAACCACAGCAGAGATCAGATTACCGAATTCACTTGTCTTTACCTAGGTACCTATTTGCACCGAGCATTTGTCACATACGACATAAGAGCACCTGCCAGTAAGTCCCCTGCGAGTAAATGTCCTTCTCTCCAATCAAGTGAAAGACGTACTACTGACCCGTTGAAATGTCCGTGTCAGACTTGAGGCTGACATGGACGGCTTCGTGCGTAAGCATGTTCTTGGGACAACTTCGATCTGCGTATCTGTTGAAAGTCGTCTTTCTCATTGACTTCGGTGCAGGATGCCAGGTCTGAGGTCGTAGAAATCCGAGCACTCGTCACTATCACTGCAAGGAGCTCCCTAGATACTCCTTTGGAAATTTCATCTGTCCCATGGACATATACTCTTCGACTTGAGAGGGAGTACCTATTACCTCTGTCAATCCCTTTCGGGATTCTGAATCTGGAAAGCAGTCACAGATTCAGATTTACCTTCAATGTCAACAAGGTTGTCAACAGGTCGTACCTTGGTATTGTCCCTTGGCTCGGCAACGGGTACAGTCGCCTGTCAAGTAAGCACGTTTACTTCTGAAACAGCCTCGCATGAGACTGAGTGAGTATATGTGCTAAGTCCGCGCTCCCTCCTGAGCCATATTCGCAAAACAGGAACAGGATTCAAGGTTTCGCTGGTATCAGTGCACGAAATTGAGTCCCTACCTACCTAACTAGGTAAATAGGTAACTAGTTCCTATAGTATCTAGGTAGGGTACCTAGTTTCTCATTGCCTCGTCTTAGTAAGCCCAGGCGTTGTTCTTACAGGCGTGGATGGGCAATTGGAACCGAGCTCTTGGCAGCCAGCGCCATCAATGCCCCCTCCCCTCAATCCCCCTTTCCCACTTCGCCTGGCATATCGTGTCTCGGATTCGGATGTGACTGTCTCGTTTCGCTGTCTTGATATACATCGGTAGTAATGAAAGGATTGCCACGCACCCGAGACCCAGGCCGGATATACATAGCAATTGTGGTGGGGATGGGGGGGGGTTCGCATGAGCGCTTGGAATGAGCATGTTGGCAGCCGCTGTGCGAGAACATGAGTATATGCTTGAAATTATATCTCGGCTTTGTGCGAGAGGGTGCCCGTCTGCATGAAGCATTTCTTATGATTTGTGCAGGAGGTGTAGGGAAGATCCCTTTGACATTGGGCGTCAACGAAGATGACGCAGGGGTTTGCTGACCCGTCGGTACCAACCTAGGTAGGTAGTCATGACCACACGTGAGTCTGCCGATGCCATGATTGCACGACTCCGTGGTCATAATACCTTTAGTAGACGCCCCCGAAGCGATGATGACATGTGTCTGATGTTATAATGCCTTAAAAACAAGAGTGAATCTGCATCGCTGAGTCTTGAATCACCGAGGAACCTGGAGCACGAGGCTCGGCACGAAGTCAATTGTCTGCCGGGGTCGTTGTCCCCTGGGTACTATGTACATGGTACATCCAAAAAGGCTGACAGCACCAAAGGTACAGAGGTAGGGGTATCACTCCGATAGCTCGGGGAGTTTGCGAACCATGCGAGCCACCCGAGCACGCAAAGTATACGAACGGTGGTCAAAGTGTGCTCAGACAAACTAGCACAGACCATCGCCTGAACATATAGGCTTCCGGGCTTCCCAGACTATCTTTAGCTTTATTGGAAGGTTTCTTCGATTGGCCGAGTGTCTGAAGTGCTCAACGTCATAGGCATTTGCAAAAACTGACAGCAAGATCAGAAGAGCTGGCGGCTTGCTATTTTGCAACTCATGGCAAACAAGCAACTCCACTGATTGTCAGGCTTTTGCTTGCAGAATAGGGAACAGTGGCGTGACGTTTATGCCGATGCCAATCTGCCGTCTGAAACCAGCGACATACCGGCAGGACCGGGTACTGCGTACTGGGCTCGCATGTGTTTGCGAAAGCAACTTTGATCACTTGCGTGCAGTACAGCCGCCTTTGAAGAAAGCAATATGTCGACCACTACCCCTCAACACACAGGAATAGAAACATGCAGCAAGGAGAAAGCAGTAGTGCTATGATGGTCAAGCGCCAGACAGACGCGACCCCCGGGAGGTGAGCAGCACTATGTTATGTGGGATGCAGCGGCCCGGGGGTTTGCTGTCGAGTGACAGGCGACTACTGTGCCGATCCAAAGGCCTAGAAGTGGCGAGGCCCTCTAGCTAAGCGCTGATCTGGCGAGGTGTGGGTGGTACTTAGTCCCTAGTGGTGGCCCTAGTTACCTAGTTCGGATGAAGCCTCTTTGATTGTCTGTGATACGTCTCTCCGTCTGGGGAAATGGTCCAGTCTCTGTGTCGGATGTGTCTGCGGCTTACTGTGTTGGAACAAGGCGTTCTTCGTTCTGGCAGTCGAGCGTTGGCGTGAAGGAGCGGCGTTGTCGCCGTCGTCGCCGTCCGGGCGGTGGGCAGGCCGAATGCAGCGTTGCCTGCTCCGAGACTCCAGTGGACAATATGTTGGTCAAGTTGCACTCAGATTGGCCGCGTGACACTCGATGGGATCCGATAGTTGATGATCTCGTGACAGTCAGCAGGACGTAAAGTATGGCTTTGTTGCATACTACTGAGTACTCCGTACGTGATAGGCGTCGCTAAACTTGGCTCAACTGCGATGTCGAAGCACTTTCTTGACGGTACCTGGACGATGCCTGGACAAGGTTACGAGTCGCATCTGGACAATTGTTGGCTTTCCAATTGACTATTCATCACCTGTGTGTTGTCGCTGAGGTTGTGCCTACCCTTTCACGACATGTATCATATTTTGACAGTCTCGACTCTTCAGCTCAGGTGGGCCGCTGAAGAAGGGGTTACAAGAGACGGTGGGTGCAAAGCGGAGCCGCCCGGAACAAGGACGGATACCTTTGTTGCACCAAGAGATGTACCAAGATTGGGCAGGTTCCATAACGCTTTGGACAGTGTAGACGAC
Organism: Gnomoniopsis sp. IMI 355080; assembly: GCA_027946555.1. Classification (NCBI taxonomy): domain Eukaryota; kingdom Fungi; phylum Ascomycota; class Sordariomycetes; order Diaporthales; family Gnomoniaceae; genus Gnomoniopsis; species Gnomoniopsis sp. IMI 355080. The sequence continues at coordinate 20,183 of JAPEVC010000345.1, read as the reverse complement.
GAATTTTAGGTCGTATTATGCACCGTCCCTCAGTACAGAGCCATTACAAATACTCACAAAGAATACTTGGTAAGGCTCGGCCCGTACTGTCTGCAAACGGTATTATGCCCTAGTCAGGTCTTGGATACCTAGCCATCTCTCTCCACCCGTGTGCTGGTGGCGTGCCGTGGCCAACCCCAACGCTTGAAAGATGGATGCCCAATCGTTCAATTTGGGCAACCACACACTGCGCATTACGTGGTCAGTGCCAACCTGAGCCAGACAGGCACTGAGGTTCCTCACCTACTAGGTACCTAGCAGCGCCTGGGTACTCCAAGGCTCCCAGCGCCTGCCCACCAGGTCCAGGTGCCCTGCCCGCCTGCCGGCCGGGCAGTGCCAACAAGCACTACCCAACTCGTACCCGTTGCAGGGCAGGTTACAGTCATGGTCAGGTCTCCGCAGTGAAAGCGAATCCTGCAGGCGGGCCGCACGCACACACCACACACCTCAGGGCACAACCAAGCAGGCTACCTAACGGGCAGGGTACGGTAGGGGCAGCACGGGCAGACTTTCCCCCTTCCACTCCTCTCCACGCCATATACCCTTTCCGCCGCCTTCTTCCCTTCCTTCTTCCTTTCTACATCACTGCATCGACACAACAACCCACCTCCGATCCAGCGACACCTTCGTTTCTGTCCACAGAGCGAGGCAAATTGTTGGGGCAGGAAACAACTGTGGTTCTCTATAATTTGTCTTTGTTTGACTTTTCTCGCATTTTCTTGTCCAGAATTTGAGGGAAATTCGAAATCTCATTCCTCCCTCCCGACCTTCGCCTTCACCTCACAGTACACCTTTTCTGGAAGCAATCGACCACCCATCGTCACAGACAAACCATCGTACGACTTTGAGTGCAGCACCTCAATAGGTAAGTCGGTATACCATGATACATTGCAATGCAGACTGCCTGGCCCCTTCAGCCACCACATACACTCTGATGCACCCGTGCTCGGGCTCCATTCAAGCTCTTCACCTATTCACGTCTTGGGTTGTGATGCGAGCCTGTTGCCGCCTTGTCTCGTCTGACTTCGATCACCGGGCCGGACAAGCCGCTTCGGTGGCTCGCTCTCTCCCTTTGCATCATCTCAGCCCTTCAAACCCAACAACATGAGCCCAACGAGCCCTGTCAGCGTGCAGCTCATTACTGCTACCTGACAAAGGCATCTCCATTCACTCGCTTCCTTCGTGGAGCATCACTCCACCTACCAACCTCAATTCACCTACCCCAACCAGGTTGCATCACACCGCCCTCATCTCCGCTCCGCCCTGACGACCCTTCTATTTTTACGTTCTGTTCTGTCTGTGATATTCACTCATCTAACCGTCATCCTGTTCAGCGCCTCGACATTCTTCCCATCGACGGTCAACCAGTCTCCCCTACTACTACGTTCCTCCACTACGGACAGGAACCACCCAACATCCGCCAAGATGACGACCATGGTACGTTGTTCTTCCCTCTCTTTCTTTGGCAACTGTTTTTCAATCACAACGGACGTCCTGATTAACATACCGTTCAGGACCTGCGTGTCGGTAACAAATACCGCATTGGCCGCAAAATCGGATCTGGTTCGTTCGGTGACATCTACCTGGGAACCAACATCATCTCCGGCGAGGAGATTGCCATCAAGCTCGAAAGCGTGAAGGCCAAGCACCCTCAGCTCGAATATGAGGCCCGTGTTTACAAATCCCTTGCTGGTGGTGTCGGCATTCCCTTCGTCCGTTGGTTCGGTACCGAGTGCGACTACAATGCTATGGTTCTGGACCTCCTCGGCCCCAGCTTGGAGGACTTGTTTAACTTCTGCAACCGCAAGTTCTCGCTCAAGACCGTCCTCCTGTTGGCCGATCAACTCATTTCTCGTATCGAGTACATCCACGCCAAGTCTTTCATCCACCGTGATATCAAGCCTGACAACTTCCTGATGGGTATTGGCAAGCGTGGCAACCAGGTCAACGTCATCGACTTCGGTTTGGCCAAGAAGTACCGCGACCCGAAGACGCACTTCCACATTCCCTACAGAGAGAACAAGAACCTCACTGGTACCGCCCGTTACGCCTCCATCAACACTCACTTGGGTGTCGGTATGTGAACATCCACCAACTACACACTCTCTGACTACAGTAACTAACCTCGTCACAGAGCAATCCCGCCGTGATGACATGGAGTCCCTGGGCTACGTCATGCTCTACTTCTGCCGTGGCTCTCTGCCCTGGCAGGGTCTCAAGGCTGCCACCAAGAAGCAGAAGTACGACCGTATCATGGAGAAGAAGATGACTACTCCCACTGAGGTCCTGTGCCGTGGTTTCCCCAATGAGTTCGCCATCTACCTGAACTACACTCGCTCTCTGCGTTTCGACGACAAGCCCGACTACAGCTACCTGCGGAAGATCTTCCGTGACCTCTTCGTCCGCGAGGGATTCCAGTACGACTACGTTTTCGACTGGACTGTCTACAAGTACAACACGAAGACGAAGGGAGAGGGCGCTACCACCGCTACTGCCGGCAAGGTCGAGGCCCCCGCCGCCCGTGGTCGTGTCGCAGGTGACCCCAACGCCCCCGAAGACCCCAAGAGAGTGTGAGTTCATATACAAGCCCGGCCCATTACAATTCCTGTAAGGAACATCCTTCGAGTTTGGTGTGCTTGATTACGCTGGCCGGAGGGAACATGCTGACCAGAGTGCTGACCGTCAGTCTTCGATGAAACAGGCTGCGCTCTGCTGCCAACAAGCCATCCGGATTTTATCACTGAATGAGCACAATGGCATTCGCACACTCGACAACATCATTTTCACGTGGAGAGATGGTTTTTCCCTGAGCGACACTGGTAGACAGCAGGCCTTAGAGTCCTAGGCTATCTGCCGGCGTGTTCTTTTGACTGGATTAATCTCGTCGCTCAGGGAATTCATTCCGCAACCATCTCCACTCCACAGCACTCTTATCGTTCTTCGACGTTTTTCCTTCGGTTAATACTCTTATGGCTCGGACAGTTCGGGAACGGCGAACGAGCGGGTCACTTTGGCATTGGGCCAAGGTGTTCTCGCCGAAGTTCCTATCCCGACACTGGCTGAACGGCACGCCCGGTGCTCCAATCGCTGGGGCATCGGCACATAAGGGATATGAGTCTCGTTAGTGAGAAAGCACTAGCTTCAATTCCGCTGCAGACACCGAGTCGAGCTCAAGGTCATTACAAGGTTCAGGCTGATGCCGTCACGTCTGTCCTTGGAATACGATCAGCTCCGTCGTTACGAAATCATGGGTACTATGGCTATCACTTTGGGTCAGCCAGCCCATCGACTTTGTCCCTTTTCATTCAAGGCTTTTCTTTTCATTTCTTTCTCGCGTTCGACTTGGCGGATCTGTTTCTGGGGAGGTAATGCCTGGAGAGGATGACGCTCGACCTTAAAGCCGTATCTTGACTGGTCTACTGATGGCACACCAGTGTCTACCTGCATGATCAAAGATTCTTTCTGCGTTGGACTTTGACATGTGTGAAAGTTCAATGGAAGGTGTGCGCACAGGCAACCTATCAGGGGATGCCGTGGCTTGAAGGAGTACGTTTTGTGCGACGTCTGTCTACGAAAACGGTCGAGCTCTGATTCGATCGACTATTCTCACAACACGTATTCGACGTCTACCGTATCCTGATAGCCGCTTAGGCGCCGCAGAGTCTCAAACCTATTGGTGACTAGGGTCGTGGCCCGGTCCGTGGGAGCTTGGAGGACGGTGATGGCATCCATGGTGCCGGGTGCGGGTGACGAATACGCATACATACACTCTTTAGGTTTACTAGTCTATTACTTGATGAATCAAGATTGCTTTTTCAACAACTCGAAGTATATGTGCTATCATGTCTCGTCTTCTACCCAACCTTGCGTACACGCCTGGCCACTGCTGAAGCTCAGGTTCTCTAAGTACGGCCTGGGGATTTTTGAAGGTGTAATGTGATTCTTGGATACTTGAGTACCCACAATAATCAAGTAGGCCCAAGGCAGGAGGAACCGAGCGAAACACTACTATGAGACTTCTACTGTGGAGCAACCATTGGTGGGTAGTGGGCACCTGTAGTCCGGCAATCTGGCAGTCGTGACATCCTAAAGTCATGCTCCAGTGGTCGTGTGATGTGTCACTGCCTCGTTCGACTGGCTGCACTGCAGGCAAGAGTGTCTGAGGACGTCACCAAGGTCAACCTTGACTTGCAATCTTTGATCCCGATAGGCTTGTGTTTGTTGTTTGTCTTGCATCATTTACTGTCACTTCTTGGATGAGCATTTGTTGCATTCGCCAAAGCTTATACGTACATTAATTAGTCAAGTGACTTGCTCAGCAGATCGATACCAAGACCATCTCACGCGTCGGCTGCCGAATCGGCTAAAAATAAACCATCGGAACACTGACCCGAAAGCCATGGCCTCGACCCCAGCAGCTGGGGCGGTGCGGGCCTCCTCTCCTGCACCACCATCCGCGCGCGGGACGCCAGCCCCGGTACAAGTGGCAGCACAGGTCGGCCTCCTCGACCCTCCCCGTCGTCAATCGCTTTTGACACCCCCGGCTACTCCATTCGTGGATAGTAGCAGAATGACTGCACCAGCGCTGGACGTATTCGTCCTGACATTCAACTGCGGCAAGGACGCTGTCGACGCAAATGTCTTTGCGACACACTTGCGCGGGGCACTGCTACAGCGGGGCAAAGCGGCTGGCCCGAGCAGGGCAGGTGAGGTTGACGATGAGCGCGAGTATGGCGGGGATGGAGTGAGGGAGGCAGATCAAGGCGATAATGACCTGCCGGATCTTGTGGTCTTGTAGGCTCCCCATGCCTCGTGCTCAGCAACAGTGGCTGGTTGTCTTTGCTGACAAGTCGTCATAGCTCACTCCAAGAGATAGCACCACTGTCGTACGGCTACCTCGGCGGACAATTCCTCAGCAACTACTTCAACCCCTTCGCCGAGGCTTTGAATATTGCCGCCCTTGAACTATCCTCTGACCAGCAGCTATTGGCCAACAGACCGGCTCTTCAACGCTCCAAGTCGACTCTGTCTACCATCTTCCGCAGACGGCCCGACTACCCGTACAAGCTGGTTGAGGCGCGCAATGTCGGTATGACCGCCATCATGCTCTTTGCCCTCAAGCCTGATGCCATTCACCACGTACAAGTGGCAGAATGCGCGTTTGGAATTGCGAACATGGGGAACAAGGGAGCCATTGCACTGAGGGTTATCTACGCAGGGGATAGGGCCGACGTTGAGGAAGCAGACGGCCAGAAGAGGGTCGCGGAGGTTACTTTTGTGGCAACGCATCTGGCCGCGATGGAGTACAATCTGAGGCGAAGGAATGCAAATTGGGCGAGGTGAGATGAGCTTATATCCTGTGATTGTTCATCGGCGAGGGTGTTAAGACCGTGCCGAGTGGCTCGGCAGGCACACCGCGGGAACATGGCACGAAACCTCTGTAATCTGGTCGTGTTCATGCTGACGATGGCTCTAGTATCTGTTCCTCGTGTCTCTTCGAGGACCCGACCAAAACGATCCCTGAGGAGTACCGATTCTCCGAACCCGGCGCTAAGAACATCGTTGAGGCTTCAACACACTCCTCGTCCACATCCTCAAACTCCAAACAAACAGACGGGGGCGAGGACATACCTCCGGAGACGGAAGATGAGCGCAACGCTCTCCTTGAACGACGCTTGAATCACTTCTCGATGCCTGAGCAGTACGCGAAGCACATGCAGGAGATCAGCATTTTCAAGCCGAGCAATCACCTCTTTGTGGCTGGCGATCTCAACTACCGAATTTCTACTACTACACCTCCGGCATTGGCTCGTTTCCCTACTTTGAAGACCTATCCAGAATTCCTGGACCGGGACCAGCTTACACAGGAGAAGAATGCTGGGCGCACACTTCACGGCCTGTCTGAAGCGCCGATTCATTTCGCTCCGACATACAAAATCAAACATCTCAGCCGTGAAAAGGCCGCTGATGCTATAAACAAAGAGGAATTTGATAAAGCGGTTGAAGAAGGTCGAGAGGACGAGGTCATACCATGGAAATGGGCCTCACATCGCTGGCCGGGCTGGTGTGATCGTATTCTGTACCTCGACACACCCGCCTGGGTCAAGCGAAAATACGGAGATGAAACCGATGGAAGCTCTTCCAAGCCAATCCCCGGCATCATGGTACACGCATATAGCTCGCTCCCCACCATGTTAACTTCAGATCATCAGCCTGTGTTTCTCAGGGCTTCGGTACCGCTTCTGCCACCGGAAGACTTGGACAGCAAGCCTAGCGACGAGGATGGGGATGATCCGCGTGCGCGCCTGCCAGTTCCGATTGATTCAGGTGCATTTGCACGCCGTGCGACAGCTCGTCGACGCGAAGTCGTCACGGGCATGACGGCGTTGTTCTTCTCTACTAAGGAGGGTGCCATCGTGATCGCTGTCGTCACTGTCGTGGGCTTTTGGTCGTATTGGCTGCTGCAAAATCAAGGCGTCTTTTAGAAGAGGGTTGCGTGGAGAAGGATATGGGACGGCGCTCGGAGTTGGACGGGTGGAATATTCACATCACGGTCTCTTAATCCGTTTAAGTGGTTCACCGTTGGACAGTGACATGTTGTCCAAATCTCCATATAGGGCCTTCCCGGCTATGTTGGCGCGGGCCTCTAACAACAGTTGTTGTTAGGCGCTTCTGTTCTTTTAAAGCTTCATCATCGACTTGAGGTTGATAGTATGAGGTGATCATCATAGATACCCAAACACAGAAAAACACTCCATAGGAGACAGCGAATAGACTACAGCGTTTTTCTAGTCCTGACTTTTCTGCTGGTCTTTCCAGGCTCAACCTTATGCTCTACACATACCCTCAAATCTCAATGCAAGACCAACTCTTGCACGTTGACACATCATCTCGACTCATGAGTGGCCTTCCATGCCTTTTAGCTCCACCACATTGCCTCAATGTTTACAGTCTGAATGGCGTCATAAACCAGTGAATTTTAACTGAAGCGTACCGGCCAGATTGTCGACAACATTGACTGTTTGCACTCAAAGTGTATCTGCGATTGCGATGTTGCAGGATCTCCCCTTTGTATTTGGATGTGTGATCATCCAGCTGGATGTGATAATATGTGAGATGCTCGTACGATGGACGCTGATATTCTCCTGACGAAATCGGGATATAGGATCGCCAATGGTGGTGTACACACTATGCCGGACCAAGTGTAGTATGTGTCGAAATAAAAAGGGAAAAAAGCCCCTTGCTCAACTTTCTTACCACCATCAGACATGACCATTTAGGGGTGCTGCACTGATATTTGACGCTGGGCACCATTAGGAGAACGTTTGTCACTCCACTTATGCGAAATCCTTCGAAAGAGCATAGTAGCTTCGACAACATTTGACAATGCCGTAAGCCAAAACTCATGAGAGGCCTCGTGCAGAAGCTTCAAGCCCCTTGCGCTCGATGCCCGCCATAGCAGCATATGCCTCTTGTCCGGCCGCCTGTATCGCTCTGCCGTTTCCGCAGATAGTGTAGCCCGCCTTGCTCTTTGTATACAGGGTCCTGTAAAGGGAGATTAGGCCACCGGTGTGTTCATTGCGTTGTTAGATTGGGGGTTTTCCTGGTGGAAGAAGCGTTTCTTGACCATATGACAGTATAAGAACTTGCGAGCATTGCCAGTCAAAAGCTGACTTTCCACACTCAGACAACACGGCTGGCGAGTCTAATGAGGCGAAGCTGCAGGTCGCCGTCTAAAGAACCAAGAGTGAACACATCTCCTGTACGTACAGTACGAGGCGAAAAAGGCTGAGAGCCTGGATGGCAATTTATTTTCAAGAGGTTGGGTTGGAGATGCTGCTGTTGATGTGCCATATTACTTTGTGAAAGAGCCTTACCGTTGAAGAAAGAGCTGTTTACCATAAAGCGGTTCTCGTTAAAGTGATTAAACCTTGTGGTCTTTTTTGGATTGTGTTGAGCCCTGCTCCAGGAACCACATCAAGTGGAAGTTGGAAAGGCTACATGCAACGACAGTTCACCGGCAATCCATGCCCAAGTGCAGACTGTTCCGTTTCGGTAGACATAAATCAATTCAAAATGCACAGATCAGAACCAGTAGACAAGGTAGGCGTGTAAGTTGTCCACACATAATCATTACAAATGTATCAATTACATCTTTTTGGAGTCCCAAGCGGATTATATACCTAGATACTGTTTGCTTGTTTCTGAACTTGGTTACGGGGCATAACATGACATGATGATACAATATCCAATGCTTGATGGGGAGACTTGTTTCCACCTCGACACTTGTCAGGTCAGCAATCGGTCTGGAGACGCTGACTAGATGCTTCGGAAAATTACAAACTTCCTTCGGATTGTTGGAGCCGTGACAGATGTCAGGTGTTGATCATCAGATATCCAACACCCCCATCCAAATCCTCCCACCTTTATGAACTGTGGTTCTAGGACCCTCCCAAAACTAGGTTGAGCACAAGGGCATCATGTGCAATGTTGCGGCAATCATCAATTCTTCGAGCTTTTCCGGCTTAGGATTGGGTAGGGTTGGTAATGCTACCATGGGCGCATGGTCGTTTAGGTATTCTATACGCCAATACTTATATTGTAATATAAGTGGATTGTCTACCCATTGGCTTACAAGCAGGCGCAGCTGATATAGTCAACCACGGACTGCGCTCTTTCGTTTGGTCTCCTTGTCCTGTATCCCTCTGGAGTAGCCTGTATCTCTAGGCCAAGCACTCACCGCCCCTTCCAATCCTCTTTGAAAATAACCTGTAATTGTGATCATTTATTGTAACATGCCATTCATCAAGATCATGCTCCATATTCTTCGCTCACTTGCCCATGCCCATTGCAACCAGCCATGCTCTCGCTTTCTATGCTCGAATTCGATGCCATGCCATTAGGTATGGTCCCACCTCAAAATGATGAAAGTTCCCACCCGCTTCGTACTTCACTGATCTCACCATCCTTGCTCAGCCGAATACCCAGTCGCCCAACGCCTCGCTAACTCAAAAGTCCTTAAAGTATTGATCATACTTTTCCCGCAGCTCTTCCGTATACTCGCCGTGCCCTACGTCCTCCTCGGGGTAGATATCGAAACACTGAGCGTCGCCTGGAAACCTAATCGGTGGGATGATAGGACCTCGGTATTTCCGGTGGTAGACAGCATCCCAGTCGACGCCTTGGAAGAAAGGATGTGCTTTAACGCGCGATGCGCCGCCCTGAACGTTTCCTAATCGTCGCGAGCGATCGACAGTGCAAAATGAGCGGATGATATGTTTAGCGTTGTCCGATATAGCGGGCTCTTGAGGGAAGACAACGGGCTTGTCGACGATTCTAGGAGAAAGTTAGTACCTTGAATTCGCATACGTGTGGGGGAAAAGCCACTGACTGTTTATAGATCTCGATGGGGTTTTGGTGCCAGAAAGGCGGGTATCCCGTCAAGAACTCGTAAATCAAGATTCCCAGCGCCCACCAATCCACTGCCGTCGTGTGACCGTTGTTGCGTATCACCTCCGGCGCAAGATACTCAGGTGTGCCACACAACGTATACGTCTCGGTCGAGCCGTCCTTGTTCCCCAACCTCTTTGCAAAACCGAAATCCACCAGCCGTATGTGCCCCTCCGCATCCAGCAACAGATTTTCGGGCTTAAGATCCCGATATGCCACGCCGCCCTGTTGCTCGTGGAGGTATTCTAACACCAGGACGATCTCGGCGGCGTAAAATCGCGCCATTCCTTCCTCGAAACGCCGCAATTTCCGCAGGTAGGAGAACAGTTCGCCGCCTGGGACGTAGTCGAGCAGGAGGTAGAGGAAGTCGCGATCCGAGAAAGAGGCCATCAGGTTTGTGATGTACGGATGTCCGCTGACATCGCCGAGGATCGCGCGCTCGTGCCGTACATGGTCGATTTGTTTAAGCTTGATAACTAATTCACGGTTAGCCAGATATACGCGTTGAGGGGCGCAAACCATGCGGACCTTCTGTTTTACGTAATATCTTGAGCGCAAACACCTTGTTACGCTCTGCTTCACTTTGGGGATTCTGTAGTCTGACGAGACAGACTCGAGCGAATGTGCCTTTGTGGAAAACGAGTAAGCTGCGGGGTCCTTCTGGGATGTGCTATGCAGGTTACTTACCCGTCCCGAGTGTCCGTACTCTTGCAAAGTCGTCCACCTTTAACTTCCTCGATGTCGTAGAAGCATCATTGGGCGCCCCTGGAGCTACCATACCTGACGATTTTTGTGAGCTGTCCAGACTTTGCCTTGCGCCTGCGTGGCCAACGGTCGCCGGAACCGTGCATGTCTGGTGCGCCACTGTTGCGGCCATCTGGAAGTAGGGGTTATCAGAGGAAGACCGGCGCGGAAGAGCTCGTCAACCGTATGATTGTCACGCAAAGTCGAGGACTAGATCGGGGGGCGCTTTGTTTCGGATGCAATAGCGTGGATCCGTTGGAAAGCGCGATTTGAAGCAATTGGGCCGTCCGCAATTGCAAGGCCAACTTGGCGAAGCCCAAACCCCGAGACCAACACCCGGGCCCAATGGTTCGAGTCCAGAGGTAAGATTGAAGGCAAACGAATGCGCCAGTACCTGGCCCGTGTGTGGAACGGCTCGGTCGGCAGCCGTGCGACAGCGTTGAAGGGTCCAAGAGAGGATTGACACGAGGGGGATATTTTTAGACTAGGGTCTTTTGAATAACAAGCGTTAGGTTGATGTAGGCGTCAATTTGGGGGATGCGCCGCCGTCAGTGTCGCGCAATTCGCGTTGTTCGGGTGGCTGAGGTTTGTTGTCGTGTCAGGGATATAGATGAGGGACCGGGAAGACTTCGAGCAGGAGCAGCGTGGAGGAAGTGGGAAGAAGAAAACAAAGATCAAGGGCGTGGATGAGAACCGGGAGAATAGAAGGACGGATGGAGAATGGGGCAGAGTAGCTAGTCCAGTGGAGGAGAAGGGCACCAGGCTAATGCAGCCGCGGAGTGCCACAAGCCTAACCGGCAGGAGTTGAATGGATCGGGCAGTTCTGGAGGATGTTGCGTTTCGAGTCTGGTCTCGAGCAAAAGGTGGATGCCCTTTGCTGATCGCCGCCGAGGCTTTCTGTCCAGGAGGAATTTGCAATCACTGACGCGGAGTTGGGAGCGTCAATTAGGTACCTGCGTAGTAGGTAGGCGCTGGTAGGTAGGCATTTCCCAGATTGGTGGTTCACAGGCTCGGTCACCTGAAGGGGAATCTATGCACGCAATAGTCGAGTGCAAGTCTACTTTGACGTCATGTCCGCTAAAAAAGACCGATCCAAAAGCCACAGCAGGACGTGGGGGAGGGATTTTTCGGGGAACAGGCGGGTAATATCACAGATACCTGAATATCGAAAAGATTGATAGCCATGTGTCGGGACCTCCTTGTGTTGATCTCATCATATATAGAGCAAACGGCGGGATGACTTCCTCCCTCCCTGTCTGCCAGTTGGTAGAGCAGTCTCTTAGGTCAGGACGATCGAGCATTGGTACGAGATCGAGAGGGAGCTGCCAAAGGCCTCGTAACTTCAGCCGATTAATTAAAAAAAAAACCCCAGGCGATTACGTTGAGACAATGGGAAAGTTCCGCAACGGGCTGTGTCCGTCAGTCCGTACCAGTACGATCCCAGCTAGCCACGAGGCTGAATATTGAAATCATAACCAACCAGGTAAGTCTTCGAGCCTTGGACTTTCCGGACCCGAGTCCCCTTTGAGGACTCGGCCGACGGGTGATTTGTATCATAAGGCCCCCCCTTCCACAGGGACTTGGCTGATGGTGCACTGTTGTTGCTGGCTGAGATGGCCAAGCGAAGCTTGTGAGCGCAGCTACAGAGTTCTCTTGTGTGCGAGACCGGGTCTAGGGAATAATATACGACAAAGCAAGACTCTTCACGGATGGCATGATGGTGGTCAATATTCCGATTCGACAGCCTTGAGACGCAGCAAGCAGTCATGTGTGGTCTTTACGATCATGTTGTTCACGTCCCTTGCATCAGGTAGTACTACAGCATCTCCTGATTTCTTGAAGCATCTGGACACGGACGGTCTGAACGTTGCAAATTTTTCTGACACTCAAGGATGTTTCGACAGCCTCTTGACGGCCTGTCAGATAACAGTCCATTTTTACAGTGCAGATGCAAGTACTGTAAGCGCGATTATAGATATCATCAGGGTCGTATCTTTGTTTCCAACCGCGCGGTACGAATGACGGCTTGGTGGGGTTGTAAGCGAGATTCGATCCTAGTGATCGTATTGCGCATATTTGTTCAATTGAGGGCGGTACGGAAGCGCGCTGTACGACAATTGATCATTTCAAACAAGTGAATAGTAGTAGCTAGTCATGCCACGATGCCCAATGATCCGTCATATCTTCGGCGCTGGCAGCCATGCTTACATCCAACGACGATCGCCTGTGGATGAATCAAATGTGATCGTCCGTTCAGTCTTGCGAGATCATTATAAGAAAAAAAGGGTCCGACAATTACTAATCTCAAAGTCCTTCCATGACACTGTGCTGGATGGCTGCCTTGCTTGTGGTCAGTGGAGTGGCATCCGAGTACTAATAAACAAACAGATATGTCAACTGAGTACTCATACAAAAAAAACCTACCTGGGTACCTGAGGTGATCTGCCAAATGTGCCACTTGGGAGGAATGGTGGGGGGGGGGTGCCCGCGGAGGTCAGCTCGGGCCCCTGACCATGACGGTCCAATGCTCAGGGCGTCCCGCTTGTCAGCCCGCCAACAGTTCATCCTCATCGTCTACAACTGTAGACTACGAGACTGTATCCATCAGCCCCATCCAAGTGTCGCACCCAGGCAACATAGTCACCGTTCCATTGCAAATCAAGGCTACTTTTCAGCCGCATCAGTATACCTTTTCTTGAAGATCATGTTCTGTTTCACCTGATTTTGCCATCCCAATTCCCACGCGAAGCTTCCCTTGACTGCAACATCCTTCACGACCGTTGCAGCATCGAGGCGGCTGGCCCTACGACATGCAGATACCATGTTTACCATCTCGAGCTTTGTCCAGAAGGCCCAGCAGCTGCTGGACCCTATGCAGGGCCTGAACCTCTCCGACTCCGACCGCAATCCTTCCAAGGCCACCCTCTTTCAGAACCAATTCCGACTCCCTTCCTCCCAGCATCCCCTCTACGAGATCACCGCCGAGCTTACCATTCCCCCCTCGAATGCCGTCCAAGGTGGGAAGACCGATTCTGGTTTTCATTATGCGGGAAAGCTCCATCTCTCCGAGTCCTACATGTGCTTTTCCACGACTCCCTCGAGCTTCATGTCCTCCGCCAGCGCTTCGACCTCCATGATATACACTGGGCAGACGCATGGTGGCGGCCCCAGCGGTAATGGCTTCACCTTCCCACTCGCCTCCATTCGAAGAGTCGAGCGGCTACATAGCACCAACTTTCAGGTAAGGGGCACGGGACACGGGCTATAAGAGGTGCGTTTATACTGACGCTGAGTGCAGTTTGCTCTTGCCATCACAACCTGGAATGGCTTGACCCAGACAAGCAGCAAGGATAAGGACGCACAAAAAGACACCAAAGATGTCAAGGAGCAGCGTATCACCATCACCCTGGCCGGTAGCAGGCAGGCTTGTGAGAGGTTCTGCGACGGCTTAAAAAAGGGTCTGCGAGCTGGTGTTGGAAGCGTTAGTAAGCTCAAGAAGGTGGTTGCTGAATGCTATTCCGAGTACCTCCTGCGAGGAGAGGATGAGAAAGAGAAAACGCCACCCGACGCTGGACTTGGTATGATATTTCGCTATCCAGGAGACCCCAAGAAGTTACGAGACAGAGCGAAAATGCGACTTTGGGCCGAATACCTACGAGACAACGGTCGAAATATGAACCTCATACGACAACCCACATTCCACAAACTGATCCGGGTCGGTTTGCCAAACAGACTGAGGGGCGAGATATGGGAGCTGACGTCTGGATCGGCGTACCTGCGCCTTGAAAATCCAACACTATACAGCGATACTTTGAACAAGTTCCAAGGGCAAGACTCACTGGCTATTGACGAGATCGAAAAGGACCTCAATCGGAGCTTGCCTGAATATCCTGGCTTCCAGAGCGAAGAGGGCATCGTCAGGCTACGCCGCGTGCTCACAGCCTATAGTTGGGTGAACGCCGATGTTGGTTACTGCCAGGCCATGAACATCGTTGTCGCAGCGCTGCTGATTTATATGTCCGAGGCCCAAGCCTTTTTCTTGCTTTCCGCATTATGCGACCGTCTGGTACCCGGGTACTATTCGCAGACTATGTACGGCACTTTATTGGATCAGAAAGTCTTTGAGGGACTGGTCGAGAAGACCATGCCGGTCTTGTGGGAACACTTGACCAAACACGATGTGCAACTCTCCGTTGTCTCCCTTCCCTGGTTCCTGTCACTCTATATCAACTCGATGCCACTGGTATTCGCCTTCAGGGTTCTCGATGTGTTCTTCGTAGAAGGACCTAAGGTGCTCTTCCAAGTTGGGCTAGCGATATTACGGATAAACGGTGAAGAGTTGCTAGATTCAACAGATGATGGTGCCTTTATCTCTGTCTTGAAGTCTTACTTTTCCCGGTTAGACGAGTCAGCGCACCCAAAATCTGAAAATCCTAAGCTGCGAGCTGTAACACGGTTTCAGGAGCTCATGGTGGTGGCTTTCAAAGAATTCTCCCAGGTCACACACAGCACTGTCACGGATCTGCGGCTCAAAAACAAGGACGCAGTCCTCAACAACATCGAGAATTTTGCAAAGCGAACAGCCATCCGGAATCTTGGACCCGACGCCAAAATCATGAGCACGGAGGAATTGGGCGCGCTGTACGAACGCTTCTTTGGGGTGCTCTATGAGCGACAGCAACGAAACAACCTTTTACAACAAGAGCAGCAGCGGAAAGCGAAGTCTGGCAGGCCCCGAATCGGAGACAACCAGCCCCAGGAGAAAGTTGAGAAAGGAAGAGCAGGACTAGGCGCGCCGAGCACCTCGGAGATGGACTATGACGCCTTCCGCGAATTTCTGGCGGGCATGTGCAAATGGGCCATTTCGGACTCGCCAGTGACGCCGCGCAGTAGCACCTTCTCGGAAAAGGACAAGAATGCTCACAACAACAGCGTTCGGAAAGCCAGTGTGTACAACGGCCCCTGGGGCAGTGGTCCTGAACCCGCGGAACATGAGTTCCTTCAACGGCTGTTCAAGCTCTGGGACAAGGAGGGCAAGGGTCAAGTCACGCTACAGGACGTTGTCTCTGGTATGGCAAAGATTAAGGGCAAGCGTGACATCATGGGCACAATCACGTACGTCTTTGAGCTGTACGACGACGACAATGATGGACGAGTGGATCGCGAAGGCATTCTTCGCATATCTGAGGCGCTGCTCTTCCTTTCACGGCGGGGTCTGGAAGGGACGCTCAGCCCCTCAGCCTCACACATTGGCCTGAACGGGCTCCAAGATGGAAATGGTCACAATCAGGGCGGAGAAATGCCAGAAATATCTGTCAACGAGCGGTTTCTCGGCAGTATCAGCGCCTTCATTCAGCGATGCTTCGAGTATGCGGATCCTGACCATCCACATAACAAAGATGAGAAGAATCACACGGGTGATGCGACGGACGAGATGGCTGACCCGAATGCTTTCACGATCGGGGATGATGACGACGAAGATGACGAGGAAGACCTCTTGAATCTAGATGATGAGCCTGAAGACGAAGACGCCAAGAAGAAACCAAAGAAATCGAACATCCCTCCTGCAATCAACGTCACTAATAGCGACAATGCATCGCATCCCAACAGTCGAAAGGTTTCCAAAGCTCAGTCTGAAGCCGCTAACGCAGCGCTTGATCCAGCAAATCCATTGCACATGACACTGCCCACCTTCCGAATGGTTGTCCTGGCCGATGAGTTGCTAGAGCAGTTCTTTGAGTCCAGCTTCCCCGCTTCGTTCCATATTATCGAAGGCTTGCCAACCTCGACCGCCTCTACGTCCAACCTGACGACCTTCTCTAGCTTCGGCCAGTCTGCAGGACGTGCAGCAGCAGCCGCTATGGCAGGAAACGCAGCGGCAGGAGCAGCTGGCGGACAGCGTGGCCTAAGGGGCGTGCTGGATGGCATAGTCACAGACGGCATGCGTGTCGCAGCAGAAGTGAGGAGACGAATGGAGGAGGCACAACGCGAAATGGAGAGAAACGCAGTACCAGGACAGCGGCAGTCCCAAGACGAAGAAGACGACGAGGACGGTGATGTGGATATTCACGAGCTTACTCGCCCGTCGGGTAAGGGCGACGCCGAGACGAGAAGTGTGCGCAGCGTCAGGACGGAGGACCGGATGCTGCTCGAGGGCGCTGACGCTGAGGCCGGGGGCAATGGGCAGGGCAAGGGCGAGAGTGAAGGACCAGGGCCGTCGGTCACGAAAGCAGAAGCAGACGCCCGGAGGAGGAGTGTAGTGGAGGGTGAGGCCTCTGCAACACGGACGGTGGAGTTTGAGGGTTGAGCATAGAGCGGCGGCGCGCGCACATCATTTCGTAAGCAACTTTCTCTTTACGATTAGCTGGCCTTAAGGAGGGAAGGACGGAGTGTCTGGGGTGGGGTCTAATCCTTTTTGGTTAATCATGGGTCTTGTTATTCTACCTGTTTTCTCGGGCGTGGAATGGAATCGCAAAGGAAGATGGGGCGCTTGGCCTGGGTGATTAGACAGATTTGTCTAGGCTTGAATAAATAAGATGTTAGAATGCAGGGCATGAGATGAGGGTCAATGTTGGCCAGAATGCTGTGTGTTGCTGATTATCTAGGGAAGAAATCTAACATCTTCCTGATGCAAATCTGGCACTGTTCTAATACTAAATCTAGCTCTTTGTCATTTCACTGATGCTTAAAGCGCCTTTGTGCTTAGTCAGCCAATCGCACGCATATCCTACCGGCTTATGCCTCCCGGGCTATACTGGCATCTAATACTCCCTCCCAGACCGATTCCTAAAGCCATCGTGGACCGTTAGTAAAGGGATCTGGCTGCTAGCTATGGTGTTATGCGTTTTAGTCATTATAACAGTCATTAGGGTCGTTAAATCATATTTAGAAATCCTCTATTCTGGCTAGTTTAATTAGTCTTTTATACTAATCACCTATTAGTGGCTTAGTTAGCATATCTATGATATTATCCTTAGATCTTATATATTTAAATATAATATTTCCCTTAGAAACTTCCTATCTCATATAATAATATATCCCTCTAATATGCTTACTCTTTTGCGAGATCTCTGCTTTTAAAATTATTACGATAATAGCTTGATTATCACTATAGATAGGTAACGGGCCTTCGCCTAATATATTAGCATGCCCGATTTAAGTAAGGAACTCTCAAATCTAGGCGCCTTTATATATATAAAGATCAGCTATATATAACTCTGATTTAGCTATTAAACGCGGTATTATTAGTAATAGCTTCAATCCCCATAAGATAGGGCCTCTAGCTAAGCGCTATATAAAGGCTACTATAGACTTACTAGATACCGTATTATCTTAGTAGGCGGCGTTATAAAAGCCGTATAGATTAAATACTCCAGCGCTATATCGAATACCCCTTAAGGGCCGTTTCTAATAATACTGGAATATACGTTTAATAGCCTTTTAGTAGGCTAGCGATAGGTTCCGTATATATCGCATTTATACGCTAGCGGCATATACGGTATCTAAACGGGTAATATAGGAAGGATAGATTATTAATCCTATATCTTTCTAGTATTTATAGATAAAGTCTTCTTTAGCTTATCCCTTAAACAGGATAGCGCTTTCCTTAGCGCTAGGGACAAAGGGGATATCAGCGCCTTTATAATTAGCGAGGTTCCGCTTAGCAAGGGTTTTATATATATAGACCTATTGGTTTAGTATAATATCACCACTCTATTATTAATTAATCTTTACTCTTAGAAACCACTTAGCGAGACCTATATCTATTAGATCTATCTAGTCCGCCAGCATGCTAATTAGGCGTTCACTAATCTCTAGCTATTCCGGGCGGAGAAAGATAAGGAAATCATCCATAAACGATACTAAGATAATGCTAGTAATATAGTTTATATAGATAGCAGAGTCGGCGAGAAGCGGTTAATAGCCCTATATAGCTAGCGCTTTCTTTACCGTTATCTGCTAATTATAGCTAGATTATTTAAGGCTATATAGTAGCTTCAGAAGCTTAATTATCTTCTAAAGGTTAAAACCTATCGCTATATTAATCTTAAGGTGATCGCGTATATACTCAGCGAGTATATTAAATAGCTCTATAAAGATTCGATACTCTAGCTTCCTATTAAGATAGGCTATAATAAAGTCGATCTAGAGGACCTTCAGGCCCTTTCCAGCGGCTAACGCTATTAATAGACGCTATAAGGATAATCTTGCTATAGATGCGAAGGTCTCGTTATAATCTAAGCCTTTTATCTATATAAATCCCTTTACTACTATACGCACCTTTAGTTTATTAATATTTCTGTTTAGATCTTTCTTATATATAAGTATCACCTTCGCCTTAATTAGGCGGCTATATTTAGCTTCGCTTCAGTCGATGAATCGGAGGGTATTAGTTCGGATAAGGTTTTTAATCTCTTTATAGGCTGCTTATACCTAAAGAGCTCCCTCTAACGGGTGGAGGATTATTTATTTAATTATAGTAAGGTTAGGCTTGAATTTTATATTAAAGGAGAAGGAATCGTCGAATAAGTCTATTAAAAACGCGAGGCTATTAAATATAGACGGGGAATCTTTAGTTCTTATAGTCCCTCCCTCTACGGGAAACTGCTAAGCGTAGTTAGCGATATATCAGGTAATAGAGGCGTTCGCGCCTGCTATATCAACCTATATTATCTCTTCTTCTAGTTATAGCGCGTTTTTAATATCTATAATAATATGTCTATATTCCTGAATTCCCTCCTTCTTTAGGCGACGGTATACTAGACGGCGTTAGGCGTATAGTGGGAGGGATCTAATAACCTCTAGGTTTTCCTTATTAAGGTCTCTTTCCTACTCGCCGGCGGGCCTAAAGCTTTTATAGAAGGTGAGGTAGGGGGTTCGAATAACCTTCTTTTCGATATATAAGTATATATAAAAGTTTATGAAATTTAGGGGCAGCTTCTATATATTAGCTATATTAAGGAAAATACCTAGCGAACCGCGGGCTGCCAACTTAATAGATTATATATAGGCCTCCTTTAATATATAAATCGTGACTTTATACCTAGGGATATAGAAGCTAGAAAGATTAGGTAGATAGCTTCGTTCTAGGTAGATATTCTGCCAGAAGCCCTAGAAGGGGGTTATCCGCTTAAGGGTCTTTATAGCAGTAATATTAAGGATGAGAATAATATGCTTTAGCAGGTAGTCCTAGAAAATATAAGGTATTTAAGTAAAAATAGCGAATTTTATACCTACTTTAATAAGGAAGCGAATACCTCGCTCTAAGACCCTATTTTAGTATAAATTATATAGGGCTATATCTTTAAATATAGTCCCACGATTCTAGCACTAGTTCTTTACCTTATTAGGAAAGAACTCTCGCCTATTATCAAGCTTAATCTATAGGGTCTTTCGCCTAGACTAGGCCTTAATAGCTTTAACTATACCTTAAAGACTCCTAAGAACTTCGTTCTTCTTAGCCTTAAAGCTAATAATACAGTATCTAAAGGCATTATTAGTAATTAGCTATATGAATTTATACTTCCGGAAGGAGATAGGGGTAATAGTAATTAGATTAATATAGAAACCGGCGCTAGCGAGAGTTTCGTAGCGGATCTAGTTATATAACTAATATCGAGGGCTAGTCCCTTCGTCATAGGTGTTATAGGGCAGGAAATCGATATCTTTTAGCTTAAGATCCACGCCTTTAGTGGCTTTAATTATATTAATTAAGCGCTATTTCGATAGGTAGCCTAGCCGGCGGTGCTATAGTCTGATTATCTTTATAACCTCTAGTTTAATAGCATTAGCGTTATTATTAATACCGGCGTTAGAACTAGCATCAGCTTTAGCGCTAGCATTAGCTTTAGTATCTAAAGCTATCATTAGCTGGGTCTATAGGTTTTCCTTATCGGATCGGAGAGGAAGGGGCTATCTATTAATATTAAGAAAGAAGCCCTAATCTGGGA
>JAPEVC010000344.1:0-26515 GCA_027946555.1 Gnomoniopsis sp. IMI 355080 | reverse complement strand
GCTTTTTGAGGAGGAGGGCGAGCCAGAGGGGAAGTTTGGCTCGGTGGGGAGGCTTGAGGGAGGGGGTTTTGCCCTGCAAACATGGGTGATTTGATTTAGTATTCAGCGTCATTTTGGGAGGCCGAGGCTGGATTTACACTTAGTAGGTCTATACTATTCAGTCGCCCTCGCGGAACGACTGTGACCGTTTCCATTTCGCATATGAAAGAGACCTCGGAGGGAGTGAGGCCCGGGGGAAGAGGGTGGGCCATATTGGGGTAGGTCGTGACGATGTCATGACATTGGAGCCAGTGGGATCATACGGGGTGGGCGTCAATATCCTTGACCTTCGGGTAGTTGTGGTGTCGGTGATGGTCAAGGTAATTCTGTCAGCCTTCTGAGATCGATGTCGCTGCTCGACGCGTCGTCGCGGTCAAGTTCTCATGCGAATAAACGACGATACCCCTGCTTGCTCGACTTGGCCTGGCCCCTGATCCCTGATCCCAGACGCTAACATGGGCATGGGATGTCAAACTCCCCTAACCCTGCCCAGTCCTCATAACGACACGTCCCGGGTGGAACACAAAGTATGCGCTACATAATTAATTGTCCATCACACATCGTCGCTCGAAATGCAAGAGATTGAATACACGCAATAATATTCACAGCTTTCGCCAAAATCTTTCGGAACAGAACCCAAACACATATGGGACAGGATGAAGGATCAAGATCTTCCAGGATATCGTCACGTCCACCCACATCCTCACGCTTTCACAACCTCAAACCCCTTCCAGCCGTCGAGCCTGTCTCTAATGACCTCTGCATATTTCGGGATTCCTCCCGCATAGTTGACCTGCTCAAACGCTTTCCCAGGAACACTGCCACCCATATATGTTGACCGCGTCGTTGGGAACAGAGAATTGTCGCTAATGTCGTTGATCGTCTGCTTCCAGGCCTTGGTGGCCCCGTCGGACGGGTTGATGTACTTGATCTTTTCGCGCTCCATCTTGCGGATGCAGTCGACAATCCACCGTCCCTGCACTTCAACCGTGCTGGGGCCGTTGCTAAGCAGTGTTGGGCCGTGGGGTCCGTAAAGATGGAACATGTTCGGATATCCACCCACTGTCACGCCCAAATATGTGTTGGCGGCCTTCTTCCACTCGTCGTTGAGAGTGGTGTTGTGGATAGACTTGAGTCCCATGTTGGTCATACCGCCTGTGGTGATGTCCTGGATTTTTGTCAGTCCCTTGATCCCACCAGGAAACGGCATGCATGGCTATACTCACAAATCCCGTCGCAATGGCAATGATGTCAAACTCATAATGTGAGCCGTCCTCTAGCCGGATACCCGTCTCCGTGATCTCTGCAATTCCGTTCTTGCCGATATCAACCACATCAACATTATCACGGTTGAACTGCTCATAATAATTCTGTTCCAGGCACGGCCTCTTCACTCCAAAGTAATGCGGCATCTCCAGTGGTGCAAGAATGTCTCGCTTGACGGGATCCTTGATTCGAGCTCTTTGATTCCGGGCCCAGAAATTGTACGCCTCGCGGTTAGCTTCCGCGCTGAACAGCATGTCTCTGTAGTTCCCAAGCCAGAATCGGAAGCCACCATAGTCCCAGAGGGAGTGGTAGAAGGCATCGCGTTCTTCGGGCGAATCGTCAAACGTGGAGCGCTCATGCATCCCGTAGAAGAAGCCGCCGTAACACTTCTCGCGAAGCTGAAACAGCCTCGAGTACCACTTCTTTCCCTCATTTTGCTCTTCCGGGGTGAGCATCTTCTTCCCCACTAGCCGAAGGGTTAGTTTCTTCTGATACCAGGCAGGGGCAAGTCCCTCTTTTCTCTCTATATCTGTCTTTTTCGCCCCTATGGAAGCGACTTACTTGGAACGGTCAGATTCGGGGTGCGCTGGAAAACCTTCAACTCCCCAGCGGTTGGACCCCATTCCTGGGATATCTGGACGCCTGAGGCGCCGGTGCCAATAACGGCACAACGCTTTCCTCG
Organism: Gnomoniopsis sp. IMI 355080; assembly: GCA_027946555.1. Lineage (NCBI taxonomy): Eukaryota > Fungi > Ascomycota > Sordariomycetes > Diaporthales > Gnomoniaceae > Gnomoniopsis > Gnomoniopsis sp. IMI 355080. The sequence goes on along the minus strand of JAPEVC010000344.1, from coordinate 24,528 downwards.
TTCGTCGACACCCTCTTCAGGCCACTGACATGTATGATATTGTCAGCAAGCTGCCGATTTGGACGGGTTGAAGAGGTCAGAGCTCCACTTACAAAGGACGAGTGATGAATGATCCCCTTGAACTTGTCAAGGCCAGGCCAGTCAGGTACATAACGCTTTGCTGCCTGAAGCACACAGCGGACTATTAGCAAGAATCCATCAAGCCAAGTTGTTCCTGGGAACGGGGCGGATTTCGGACTCACAAACCCAGCCGCCACCACAAAGTATTTAGCCTTTGCCTTCCTCCCATCCGCCGTCTGCACATTCCATTTCCCCTCCCCAGTGTCAAACTGCGCCCCCACCACGACCGTCTCAAACGCACAATCTTTCTTGATATTCAGCACCCGGTCCACATGGTCAAAGTATGCCCTCAGCTCGCGATAGTCCGGATAGTTTGTGCTCCACGTCCAGTCCTTCCACACCTCGGGCCACGAGAACTCGTACTCTGGCACCTCGCTGTCCACGCGCGCGCCTGGGTAGCGGTTCCAGCGCCAGGTGCCGCCAAGCGAGGTGCCCGCCTCGTAGAGCACGCAGTTGAAGCCGTGTGATCGGAGCGACTGTAGCATGAAGACGCCGCCTAAAGTGTGGTGAGGGAGGTCTGTTAGTCTTGTGGGATCTGGTAGAAATGGACAAGGGGATATGTGTTTACCGAAGCCTGCGCCGACGATGAGAACATCTACGTCGAGGTTGTCGGCGTAAGGTCCGTCGGTGCCTCTTCGAGCGGCGTAGTCAGTGAGGTCTGTTGCGAACTTTTTGGGCTTTCCGTCGGACATGATGATATTGTATACACAGATGGGTTCAAGCTAGAGCTTTGTTTCAGCAGAAAAAGAAGTTATCGAAGAATAATGGTAGTTTTCTCAGTTTGAGTGCAATACTTCGCAGTCCATTCGTTTCCCAAGGCAAGGACTTTATATACAACTTGCCCTTCCATTATGGATGGTCTAAATCCTCACAACCAAGACCAATTCCACACAGTGATTCGCCTCGCAAATCCAGGGAGCCCCCCATCATATCCCCTCTGTTGCTCAGAACCTCAGCTTCCCCGCTTTCTCGGTCCATGGAAACCCAGATCTACATAGTATTAGAGTGAAAGGCCTCATAAAGCCACGACAGTAGTCACAGTACACATCTAACATATTTGTAACCGGCTGGGCTCGCTATTTTGCGGACCCGCCAAAGACCGGTGCAACATAAATAGCCATCTACCTACCACGATCGTGCGACCCTTATCAAGCCAAGCCACACGTGTAATGCACCAGCAACTCTGAATGTACGTTGCGTGGAGTTCAGGCGAACATTTCTTCTTCAAAACTCCAACTATGCATGCCTTGCGGATCCGCAAGGCCCACGAAAATGGCATTGTGACAGTTGATGGTGGGTAGCGCTTTGCGGGGAAGCTGGAGTGTGAAGGGCACGCCCTTGGACATTGCTCGTCGATCCAAATCGGAAGCCTCGGCAAAGAGATGGGAGCGGAGCAAAAAGTTCCCTAGCCAGGTTTCTCTCTGAGAAAATGTCAGTCTTTGAGTGCTAAATGTGCTGTGCTCTCATGTATACTACTAGTTGAAAATGCTCGGTCGGCCCGTGTGCTATATCTGAGCGTTTACTCCACACGCAGTTGTCTCCAAGGCAGCGATTTCGACTATATCTGCCGATCTTTTCCGCGAGGATGGCTTTGACAAATGCTATTGTGCAAAAGTGTGGGCACTTTAGTAGATTTGAACCAATCGTTATTCAAGGCTACATGATGTATTATTTCGGTGGCGACGTCGCGCTCAGCCAATGTTTTATCATGCTGCTTGTACAGTGCAACACACAAAATTCGCAGATGCTCAAAGGCGTAGGACTTGCTACTGTGAGCTGTGGCATATGGCTTGTTCGGCAAACAAGATTGTCTATATAAAGGCGGGTCCTGTTCTGAGCGTTGAGCATAAGGAGAAAATACACCAAATCAACTCAATTTTGGCCTAGTAAGAACAGGCAATTGGAAAAATGAAATTTTCGCTATGGACATAGATGTATGCACCGAAGACTATCTCGGACCGTAGACCGAACGCAATGCAAGTCGCAGTAAAAGAACCCGCTTACGCAAGGCCGTGATTCGTGCATCCGGATTTGAAACCTTGGAGTCGTCCATCTTGCGTGAAGACAGGTCGCCAGGAGCTTCCTTACCGACTTCGCTAACGCTCTCGCATCACCGGACCCCTCTTCTCATTCCCGGCGATAGCTGGCGTGAATCTCGCTGTAATCAATTGTGTCGAGTTCCCACAATCATGCGCATGTTTCCAGAGTTCCTTTGAATCCTTTCCGTCTTTGTCAATCTGGACCGTTGAAGTTGAGGCTTCCATCAAGTCGAAATCTCAGATTTAGGACATAAAGACTGGATATCATCCCACGACTTGACTTGTTTCACACAAGAGCAGCGCAGATAGGAAAGTAATCCGGTCTTTGAAAATTGAGAAGTAATCCGAGTTGCCGCAAAGATGCGCCAACTAGAAATAGCTCCTCATCGCGTCCTGGTACCCAGTACCGCCTTTCAGGTCCTTCTGGAAGTCGATTTGGACGTCCAAGATCTGCCTGACATGTGCCATAGCAAGCGGCTCGCCTTTGTTCACGGCGAGAGCTTGGGCACGGATGACGGTGTTCTTGATTTGTCGGCCATTCAAGTCATGGCGGGCCAAAGTATCATAATCCGCATCGGAGAAGTCAATCTTATCCTTGTCAGTCTTCTGTTGAGCACGCGCGCGCTCGACAAACATCTTGAAAATAGTCTTTTTGGCGCGCAAGTCCAGAGGGTCATATCGCAGGGCGATGTGAATGCGGGACTGGAAGGCATCGTCAAACGTTTCGACCCGATTTGTGGTTAAGAAAAGAATGCCCTGGAAATACTCGAGTTGCCGCAGAAAGATGCTGACAAGAGCATTCCGGTGAATATCGGCCATGTTGCGCTTCTCGAGGAAGACATCGGCTTCATCCAGGAGCAAAATGGCGCCCCATGCGTGGCAGATGTCAAGGATGCGTTGCAACTCGCCCTCAAGAATGCGTGAATCTGTGCCGAGCTCTCCTGCTGAGACCATATACAGCGGACACTTGAGTAACTCACTGATGCCTTCAGCAGTGAGAGTCTTGCCGGTACCTGGAGGGCCGTGGAGGACAGCTGTTCTTGTCAGCGATGCTTAAAAAAGTGCTTGAAGGGAAAAAACTTACCAACAAGGCCTTTACCTTTGCCCTGGATCACATCGTCGATGGATTCTGCCGCATGGTACTTGTGAGACTCGACCAGGGCCTTGTGCGACTTGTCAGCGTTTTCCTAGAAATAATCAGTGATAGCACTGAACCTACCTTCACAGTCTCCTTGGTCTTGGGCTCCAGCACAAGGGAGTCGTACGCATTGCCGTTCCAAGAAATCTCTTTGATGCCTGAGACCGTAAACTCCAGCCAAAGCTTCTCTCCAAAGGAAAAGCCAAGTACCACAGGCGAAGCGAGAAGGTACTCCTCTTCCGTGAACTCAGGCACTTTCTTCTCATCTTTCGACTCTTCGTCGCTTCCTTCAATTCCGCTCTCATTCCGGCTCTCAACCTTGGCCAATTCCTCTTTGCCAAGTCCATCGGCCTCTTCTTTGGGCACTCTGGCGACTTGAAGCCGGCCTTTGTCATCCTTGCTGTGATATATCAGAAACATGCAGCGAAGCTCAAAGCGATACAAATTGGACCACTCTCAAATGGCGCACAATGCTGCGGGCCGGGAAGTGCAGGGTCCACTTACATGATTCGGGTGACATATTGCACTTTCTCCTCACTTTCTTCGAGTTCCCTCTCAAAACCCACGTCGTCCTCATCGTCCTCCCCACATTCATCTGAGTCTTCATCATCGGTAATAATGTCATCCTCCTTGGGGCGAACAAGAGAGATTGGATAGTTCGGATTGATTCGACGGTGGATGGATGGATCAATCATCACTCGGCCGTTCACGTTGACCTAACGCACAAGGATCGACTGTCAGCAAATATAGCACGTACGTTCTCGAACGCAAGACATGTTTCTACCTTGATGATATTCTTCTTCTTCTTGTAGTAGGCCATGCCTTGATGAGACTTGTAGTTCACGCCGCTAAGCGTTACGAACTTTTTGCCTCGCTCAATGAGGTCCTTCCGCACCTTCTCCTCATTCTTGTGGTATTTCAGTGGATAGCATCCAAGACTGGTAATTCTCTTGGCACCTGTCAACATAGTCAGCATGGGTATCGACCTTCGCTAATGGCAGTAATCCCATTGAGAATGGTCTTCTCATCAAAGTGTGACTTACCTCGGAATTCAGGGATTTCTTCCATCATGTGGCCATACCCAAACTGTTTGCCATCGTTCTCAAAGTACTTTCCGTCGATATAATAGAAGTTTCCCTTAGTCAGATGATAATGCTTTTCAGCAGTCTCGACCTTGAACACCCTGGGCTCATCGTGCGAGCCATAGGTAGTAGTATAAGCCAGCGTATTCGGCTTCCACAAAGCCCAGAGCAGGTCGAAAGTGATGAGACCGTGCTCAAGCATGGGATCCAGGGATGTTTTCACGTCGTTATAGTCCTTGTCCAGGTACCGCACAAGAACCTTGAGGTGCTGACGCTTCTCTGCAAGGCGCTTAGCCTCTTTCTTGCGTTCTTCCTTATTTGACCCTGTTGGATTGGCTATCTCTTTCTTGAGGCTTCGGACATGCTTTCGCAGGTCCTCGAGATACCTTGGCATGGATGTAAGCATGAAACTCATGGGCCCCTTAGGAGGCTAAGCAATCGCATAGAAGCAACTCACAAGAAGAGAATATTAGGATCGAGCTTAGGGGTTTCATCAACGAGGCTCACGCCTTTGATATTACCGATGACATCCTGGAGGCACTCGCGAAGCGGTTTACTCTTGATGTCGACCATGGTGAGCTTGTACTTTCCTTCCCAGTCGAATGTACGCCGGACGTGGAAGCAGAAGCCGTCGTACTTGGCCTCGCTGTTAGAATCGGCTGTGGCTTGTAGCTTGAAGTTATGTATTGTGTTGTCCCAAACCATATCAACTCGTTTGAAGTCGAATTTTTTCGGCTTCTTCTTCTGGTCAGCAGAGCCCCCATCGCGTTGCTTGTTTTCCATTTGTGAACCGCCTCCCCGCCGACGGCCACTGCCCAGCAGACCGTCGAGCATGAGGTCATCACTATCAATACCATCCGATTCCTTGGATCGAGACCGGCTGGACTGAACCTGTTCTCCGCCAAGGGAAGGATAGCCGCCTAATGCTCCGCGCCCGCCCTGGGGATAATTGAGGCCAGCCAGGCCAAGACCTGCATCCAGGCCCCCACCTAGGCCTCCACCTAGGCCGGCACCGAGACTAGGATAACCGGGAAGTGCAGGTCGAGACTGAGCCAATTTGAGGATTTGCTGCAATTCTCTAGCGACCTGTGTCCTGATATCCTTTCCCACAATTATGCGCTTGGGTTTCTTCTTCTTGGTGGTGATGCTGTCGTCCACTTCGTCCAACTCATCCTCCGAGTCGGAAGAATCCCAATCTGACTCGGATGTGTCGCTGGTTGGCCGTTTGTTGAGCCTGGAATTCTTGTCTTTCCTCTTACTATGCTGAGACTTCGACTTTTGCGCAACTAGAGCTTTCTTGGAGCCGCGTTTGCGAATAGGTACTTCCTCAGGCTCCGTCAACTCACTTGCGTCACTGTCCTCTTCGGATGATGAGGACGACACCCCATAGTCAAAGTCGCTCAGATCGGAAGAATCATCGGTGGGAATGGCCTGCTTCTTCCGCTTTCCTTTCTTCGCCTTGCCGCCATTAGCTGGTTTCTTCGCAGCCTTCTTCTTCTTGTGCTTCTTCTTGTGGGCATCCTTCGAAGACTCCTGGCCACGAGTTGCTTTTGCATTTGTGGGTTCAACAGCGTCGCGCTTGACGTCGGGTTTGTTCGGATGAGACTGGGAGGGGTCACCTTCTCTGATCACCGCGGTGGCCTGTTGTGGTACCGGATCCATGATCAACACTCGCCGGGAGTCTGCACGGAGGCGCAGACCCTCGTTTCTGATTGAGAGGAGGTGATGCGAGGAGAAGGAATCGAATCTTCCAGAGCTTTTGCAAAACAAACGGGAATGCCGATATTTACTCTCCTTGTTTTCGAAGGGAAAGGAACACAAAGACCCGGGACCGAAAAGAGAATTGGTTTGAGGGTCCACGACTGGCTAATTCCTATGGTTACGGGATACAGCGCGTTTATTTCTCGAGACAGCGAATATAGTCAGCAATTCTCGGCTTACGGCAGATTTAAATTCAAGCAGGGGCGAGGTAACGAGGCTGCAGGATGGATGAGATGGGATACACTCGACGTCCAATCGATCCAGTGAGGCGGTACGAAAGTCTCTAGGAATGCATGCCGCTGAGAGCATGTTGGGATGTCACTGGGGGACAGATGCAGCTTACAGGGATGGGTAGAGATGTCTGATCTGAGACTTGCATCTATCGACGGAAACGTCAAACGAGATGAGGTGGGTGTGATGAAGCTGCCGAATGAATGTGGAGGTAAGCAGCCGCAGAGACCAAAATGATGTTGAAGCAAATGGATGATTGGATATCTATCTCTGCTGACTCGTTTGAAGAACACGCAACGGTAAGAACCGATTGGAGAGACTCGAAGCAGGCGTTGGTAGAGCTGAAAGAAACAGAAATTCCAACAACAAACAGCACTTTGTTGGAGTCGACCGGTGACGTTTATTGTTGGGTGGGGATCAGGCTTCTTGCCCCATAATCCCTGTAGCTGCGGGAAGCGCACAGGCCATCTCCGGCCCGACAACTTGGTCCAGAATTCAATTGAAAGCTGTAATTCGATCACAGAGTCCCACGTCAGTCGATCCGAGACAAGAAGAAAAGAAAGCAAACGCGGGGAGCGACAAACCATCAGATTCCTGGTCAATATCAGCGTCCAGAGAATATGTATGAGAAGCAATCCTCATAGTCTTATTGGTCACCCTGATTGCACTTGGGTCCAGACCTCTCTCGATTTTCAGATGGATGCCCACCGAACCACATGCAAGGGTCTAGGCATATTTGCTTTTTCGAACCGCGATTGCAGGTGAGTACCACCAATACCACCTGTAGCGGTCATGACGGAGCACGTGTACATGCTTAGACGCAAGGATGAAGCTTTCCGAATTCTCGAATCAATATATCATACACAATACGCGTCCCACAACCTCACGGTTTAAGAGGCCCGTAGTGGGACGGGCTGGACCCCACAGGCTCCACTGAGCCTCAAACCTTATTCGAACTGCAAGGATGCCAACATGGGTGGGATGGGATGATCCATGCTACTGTTGGGAGGTTGTGTGCCACCGAGACAACGCCCACGACCACCTTCTGACTCCTGTCCTTTACGACAGTCCGGATTCCGAACCTATGCACTCTAGGACCTGCTCAATCTGCAGGCGAGAGTACTGACTGTGTATGTGTGTATGTTTTGGTCCGGGCAAATCTAGACCACTCTCCTTCGACAGCACAAACCCCAGAAGCGGTGCGCTCACCAGCCCAATACTCACTGAGCTCCGATTTACCCAACCATACTGCCTCACCAAACATATCTAAGGATGTTGCTATCATTTTGATCAGCAGCGTTGTCGAGTACCAAACCCATTTGAACGAAATGAGCCGTTGGCCAACACAAACCCTCCCATAATCTCAGTATAGGTAATAAAATTCGTGTGTCGTGAGGTCTGTAACGGTCAAATGGATAATAAGGCTATCAAACCTTCAAGGAGAAAAGCATCACAGCCGAAAACCGGACAGAGGTATTGGTCGCGAAAGAGCAAGTGGCCCGCACTACATCACGAGCAGAATTTGGTCGTTCGTTGTGAGACGGTCAAATTTGCTTGTATGCGTCACGATATATCATCAAATAAGGGCTCATTTGGCCGGTACCTCCTCCTGCTGTCTAACATCCAAGTCCCGGCACTTGTCTTTATATTTTAGGCGCAACGATAATCGCAGCCTTTTCACACATCCTTGACATCAATACTGCCCATACCGAACGCAGTGTGCTGAGCTTATTCCTGCTGGCCTCTATTACGTCTACCCGAAAGCCAAATGTGACCCCAAACAAGAGCCAAAACCAACCGCGGTGGTACTCACGATGCAGCACACATGCCAACGACTTTCACTAGACTCAACCTTATCCCCTACGTCAGAGACACCCTCCGGTAGCCTGTTCCTCCCGGCTTTCGCAACGTGAATGAATGCCGATATGTATCATCAAAAGATGGCCAGGTACCCACATCCACAAAACCAAACTTCCCATATAACGGCTTACCGTCCGGCGTCGCATCCGAATATGCCTCGACGCCATCATCATCCGCCCGGCGCGTAACTATGATTTCCGGATACCAATGCGGTCTGTCAGCCATGATCTCCTCGTGCATATCCTTCTTGAAGAACGTAGCCGTGAGCTTAGGGTCGTCATTTGTGGGCCATTCTGATTGCGCAGGCATGGGCGGAGCAGGCGTTCCACGGGGGTAGGGGCGTGGCTCATTTGGCAAAGGCCACGGGCTCGTAATTTGAGGCGTTTGAGATAATGAGGAAGTGGGCATTTGGTTCGTGTATTTCTCCTGTGACGGTTGTCGTCCAAAAGTGCTGCGTGGCTGGGCGCGGCGTGGGATAAAGGTCCACCCGATGGTGTTGCCTGAGAAAGCATCGATGAAGCTGTCTGCCATAGCGGTCATATCTGTTGGAAGACCTGGACGTAGCTTTAGAGATGGATCGAGAGGCATGTTGGCTGGGGCGTTGAATTTTCATAGAATTAAGTGCGAATGTGCGTAATCCTGTATGGTAAGGAGGCTTCTGCACCTACCAAACGTATGAACGAAAGATACGAATTGTTTTATCCTGATCTTGATCCCGGGGCATTAGAGGAGCAATTGAGGACGAGAGGTCTCGAAACAAGTCGCGAATCACGCTGATCAGTACTCTGCCCACTCACCGAGAAGAATGTTGAGTATATGAAGGAGAATTCCTACGTATCAGCTAATCTTGGGAGTACGTTGAAGTCTGATGAGGCTGATGAATCGCAGCTAGAATAACGACGTCTCTCGACCTGATAGTCGCCGGTCAAGTCACCTCGCTAAACGAGATTCGAATTATTAGGAATCTAAAACCATGTTGCCACGTGATAAAGACAAAAATCGAAGAACATTAAAGCCATGTTCGAGTATTCACTCCCCCAAGCGCCTCTTACCCGGCGAAATACTGTTTCGTCACGGTTCGCCTCTGTCAGTGTCGTACCTTCTACCAAGATGGAATACTCGTTCCCAATTGCAAGAGAAGCCGCCCAATAAGGAAGCATGTCCAAATGCAATCTGACAGGTGCCAATGCCCACTCATCCAAGCATCCCTTTAAGTAGTTGATCAAGTGTGTATTCCTCGAAGTGACCGTTATTCTAGACCTGATAACTACCTCAGTAATTACACTATATCCTGCCAGTTAACGCCTGTATCGTGATGCCTTCAGTATTGTACCATCACAAAGCCCCGTAAATCGTGCATAGTTCCACTCCTCCTTTGCGAACAGCCTGAGTATCACGCCTCACAATCGGCATTTCTCCGCTGACTCAGGGTAATCAGCGACCAGCAAGGCTCCTTCGCTTGACTGTCCTCTTCCGTGGCGACCGCCTAATGTTGCGGGGCGTACCGGCATTTGTATCCGCACTTGACTCTCGCACCTCGAGTTTCTTCGCCTCGACCAGTATGTTTGCTGGCTCATCTGCGGCAGCGGGTTGTGCTTCCTCCGCCTCCTGCGCCTTAGTACTGTCTCCCTCTATCGTCTGCTTGACCTCCTCGGCCTCGCCAGACGGCAATATCGGATAGTCAACCTCCTTCTCGATGCTCTCGGCGACAGTCATCTCCTCCACGCCGTCCATCGGCTCATCTCCGCCTCTTCCCTCGGTCACCTGCACCGCCTTCTCGACCTCCAAAACGCTTCCCGGCTCCTCAGGATTCGATGACGACGCCCGAAGGTCCTCCATCAATTGCTGTTGAATCTTGACTGGCGACGAGTCAGCCTCGGCCTCACGTGCTGCCCGTCTCGGCGTAGACACTGGCTCTAGCCTCGGCACCGCACCACCCTGCTGCGCCAATCTCTTCAACTCCTCAATCTCAGCCTGCTGCGCCTTGACGATCCTCTCTAGCTCCGCAACCTTCTTCTCGCTGCGCGGCTTCCATGTCCGGTACAGCTCGCCTCTGAGAGCTTGTGCTTCTTTCTTGGCAACCGGGTTGTCTGCGGTTTGGATGGCTGTCTTTACAGCATGAATCTTCTGGGCGCGTTTCGCGCGCTTGTACTGCTGGCGACGTAGGGCGTTGTGTGAGCTGCGAGGAGGTTTGAAGTCCGTGTCTGCGTCCTTCTTGGGAGTGGTGTTGCCGATGGAGGCTCGGTTTCGGGGTGAGCGGGCCATGGTGTAAGTTGTCTGTTGAGATTCACTTTTCTTGAACAGACAGTCTGAGAAAGTGAGATGAGAAGTTATGTGTATGTCTTTGGCAACAGTTGCTTTTTTGTCTTCTCTTTTGAAGAAAAGATTTTGAATTATTGATGATTGTGGAGTCAATATTGATACTCTCACTATTCATTTGTTTGTTTTTTCACTTTCATTGAAAATTTCGAAATCTGCATGGGCACGGTCCAGCGACTGGTGGGTACCTACAGGGAAGGGTGGATCCCCTGCGCGTCAGATTTCCGGGGTGCTTCAGGGGTTCATCTTGGTGTATCAAATTATAGGCGTGGCGACGGCACTGTGAACTTCAGATACATGTAAACACCAAGCGAAGGAGTTGAATCAGACTCAAAATGGAGGATGTCCCTATTCAGGTCATCCTGCAAATACATCTTGACACAAAGGACTCAATGACCTGTAAGAAGAGTAATATATAATCTATTCCTGCCTAGTCTATCCCACCCAAGCCTTTGCCCAATAAAGTAAACCATCTATGTGTCTTCAATCAAAAACATCCGTTGCAAATCTCTCATATTTCGCAGCGTCGAACCTCTCTGTCGCCTCATCGACACTCAAGTCCTTGCCATGGTTCTCCTTGGCCCCGTCAACCCACATCTTGATGGCCGTTTCCCTCACCGAGTCCGAAACGCCACGGCTTCCACAGACATAGACCTTCGCACCACTATCCCAGAGCTCTTGCACCTCCCTCCTGTCTTTCCAAAGCCGGTCTTGCACATGTGCGCACCCCTCGCTCGCTTCGGGTTGCCGGCTGAAGCTCCGACGAACATCGACCGCACCCATCTCCTGCCAGCGGTCCATCTCCTCGCGGTATAGATCATCCTGATCCGGGTGTCTGCAGCCGAAGAAAAGCATGGCTGGTGCGAGCTTCCTTCCGGCGCCCAGCATCGCCGCACGCTCCTGGATGAAGCCTCGGAAAGGCGCGAGACCGGAACCGGCTGCTATCATGATTATGGGTTTCTGCTCGCTGTCAACGGGAAGGTGGAAGCTCGCGTGGCTAGGACGAATTGCGACGTGCAGCTTGTCGCCCGGTTGCAGGCTGGCCAGGTAAGACGTTGCGACGCCGAGATGGCGCTGGCCGGTACCGGACAAGGCAGGAGCGTCGAGGACCGAGTATGTAAGTGAGCAGCGTGAGGCGTTGTGTAGAGGGGACGAGGAGATTGAGTACTGGCGGACGCGCATGGGCGGTAGGAGGGAGAGGAAGGTAGAGAAGGGGAGGTTGACGGTAGGGTACTGGTCAAGCAGGTCAAGCACTGACATCCGCTTGCTGTTGACCTCTTCGTAGTCATCGCCAGCCAAATGTTGGAGCGCTTTCTTCGTGGCTTCGTCGTCAGCAGCCTCGACGAGTGCTGAAATGTTCCGCTTCGTGGCAGGCTGTGATAGCTCGACATATGCGCCAAGGACATCCGAAGCAGGAACAGGGTGTCCGGTGGGAAGAGTTGTTGAACTGGTCGACTCGATGGTGAGATTAGCATCCCATGGCAGCTGGAAGCGGCGTAGAGCGCGTAAGACCACGTCTCTGTGGTTGATTGGTAAGACAGCGAGATAGTCGCCTGCAGCATATGTTCTGTCGCTGGGAAGCTGTATTTCGATGTGTCTTTTGGTCGGCGCGTCGGGAGAAGTCAGGTTGCTGGTCGCGACGATGACAGCCTCCTTGACATCTTGCCGGAGAGTGGAAGATCGTGGTGTCGAAATCTCAACCGAGAGACCACTCTGGAAAGTTTCTGCACCCGTTTCACCTTCGGCAACACCGAATTTCTTCTGCAAAGCCGGCCACAGGACCTCGTCTTCCCATGTCTCAAACCTAGAGAAAAGGTCACTCTCAGCGGCATCGGCCAGTCCCATGGGTGCCAGTCTCGTGCCTCCAAGCTGCTCGAGGGTGGCGTCAACCATCTTTGGAATTTTATGAAAGGTCGTCGCCCAGTCGTGATGACCACAACCAAAGACTGCGTAAGAGACGTTTGCCAACTCATTGCCCTTCAGGCCCTGAATCCAACTGCAGAACAGTGCCGCGTTATCTGGGGGCTCACCCTCATATGAGGCGGTTACGAGGACCACAGGCTGGTCAGTGGGCAAATTCTGGTGGGCTGCGTCCAAAGACTCGACCACAGAGGCGTCAAATCCATGGGTCGCCGCATCTGTGGCGAGACGGCGAGCCAGAGACTCGCATGTGCCACTGTTCGAGCCGTAAAATATGCTCATAGGTTTTCCCTTGCCCTTTCCTGACAACGAAAGATTGGCAACCGAGTTTTCGAGAGATGTAGATGGCGCAGTCGTGCCATTCAAGCGGTGTTCCAGCTGAGTAGCCGTGAGCCCATTCCGCAGCACCGCCCGAATGTAGAAATCTTTAGGTTTCAAGGTAAGTGTCTGCATCTGCGTCAAGGTGTAGCTTGGATCGTCAAGCATGAAGTTGAAATTTTGGAGGAGCAGTGCAATGGCTGATGTGGCCTCCTGCCAGGCAAAAGGGCGTCCGATGCATGCTCGCGATCCATTGCCGAATGGCTTCCAGGCGTTCGGGAACTCCCTGTTTAGGGTATTGAAGTTGTCCTCTAGCAATCGCTCAGGCTGGAAGACGAGAGCATCTTCACCGTAAACCGCGGGATCCACTTGGGACTTGGCCACGAGAAGAACAAGCGTATCCTGGGGTGTTACGAGGTATTTTCCGCCGATAATTTCATCTTTTCGAGGCGTAACGGCGATACTCGCAATAGTAGGCGTGAGGCGGAGCGTCTCCCGCAAGATCTATTAAAGTCTGTCAGCGTCGTTCTGGGTGACTGAGTTAACGCAAAAGATCTTACCGCTTGGATGTACTGAAGCTTGCCCACGTGCTCAACTTTGATGGAGCCATCCCCAATGACCTCGTCCACCTCTTGCTGGGCCTTGCGGTAGACTTCGGGATGCTTGAGCAGGTTGTACATTGCAAAAGAGAGCGTTCCTCCAGTGGTTTCGTGGCCTGCGATCAAGAACGTGACTGGTATTTCGTTAGCTGCTGTCATTGAACCCATGAAACGGAGAATAACGCACTTAGGTTGTCCGTGATGCTCTCGTCTGTCATCTTCTGGCCAGTTCTCTTGTCGACTCCATCGAGCATGGCAGCCAACAAATCTTTGCGGTCGGAGGGATGCTCTCTACGAGCCTTCAGGACATCATCTGCCGTCTTCCTCATGATCGCAATGTTCTGCTCCAAAAGCCGATCGGCTTCACGATAGAAGATCGCCGGCAGCGCGCGTCGAGAGCGATTCCCTGACTCCACCAGAAACTTACCCATAGCCTCGATAAAGGGGTGCATTTCATCGTGGTAGAAGGAGTTGAAGCGATAGTCCATGGAGCACAATGCCAACGTGTCGAGCGCCAACCTCGTGAACTCGTCGGTCACCATGATGGGGTGCGCAGGCCCATGACGTGCCCATTTCATGGCCAGCTGGCATATTATATCGTGCATATCGTCAAACATCTCATTAATGGGCATGGGACCAAAGGCCGGCATCAACACCCGATGGGCAATGCCCCAATTTGGCTCCTCGGGACCAGTTGCAGTAAACAGGCCATCGTGAACACCTTCCCTCACTTGTTGCAACACGCCCCGGACGTCCTTCTTGAACCGCTTCTCATCACACAGCTCGTTCACCAGAGCGTACGATGATACGGGCACCACGCTTCGCCCGGCGAGGTTCAGCCTGTAGATCTCGCCTGCAACAGTTGTTAAATATTGTGAAGGCGCAGATGGTGGAGGGTTATGGTTGACGAACCATACGTGTCGGCCATATTTTTCAATGAGCCAAGCGGAAACTCTGGATTGATGTCTTTGATATTTCCGAGAAGAGGCAACCCGGGTGGTGCCGGGATTGGGACCGTTGTTTCAGCCATCTTGACACCACAGCTCCTCTGTTGATGGACAATGTTGCTAAGAGCGTAGGCGAGAACGTAAATGAGGCACTCGCTTCCAAAAGAAGGTCGTCGATGTTGTTGTTAGAGAGACCCGATGGTATATCAATACTTGGGAGAGATCAACTGACGCATGCCAACCTTGCGCCAAGATCACAACCAATGTTGTGCTAGCTGCCTCGTTATATATAGCACGTTGTAAAATTCGATGCTCATGCTCGCTGGGACGAACAGGCGCCACCATGTTACGAATCCGTCCTTTGGGGCAGCAGATTGTTCAACAGCCGCAGCGCCATTGGCCGCACAGGAGTAGCGGGCTCCACCGGATCCTCGGCATGATTAAGGTTGTACGGGACCGTAGATAAAACTGTGGGTAGTTACACGACCGAATCGTGCATGCCAAGCAGCTCGCCGAGGTCTTCCGCGCGGCGCCCACCCGGAGCGCGCTGGCACGATGGAGGCGCGAAGCGTACCTGACCAGGTTACATGCCAGCACGCGCGCGTTGGCGAATTTTGTGGCCCGGCGCCGAGTGATAGCGCGAGCGTTGCACACGGAGTACGGTGGCTATCTTGACCTCCGACTCCGATGGAACGGAGAAAGCCGCCAGGGAAGGACTTGCATCAGCGTGGTCGACCTTACCATGTCTCTATTGGTGACAGGGCTGATGCAACAGTACCCATGCCGCCATGCCACCACGGCATAAGGATGCCGAGGCTCTCGGTCGTGCCGTCCCACTGAATTCCATGGATAACGTACGCCCCCGTGCCCCTTTTTGGAACAAACGTCAGACCTTATTTTATAAGGTCAGTCGATAAACAGATTACCTGATTGAGGCAGGCAGCACAAGAAGAAAGCGAATTGCTGCTCTGTCTCCCCCTAGCACGATGCGACCGAGGGAGCAACGGAGAACTCGACGACATTTTTTCCGCAGAGCCCGAGCTCTTCTTGCGTGTTGCCTCGGCTGCAGATACTCAGCAGCCTGAGAGGTTGCACTTGGATATAGTCTACATGACACCAAAAAAAACTCTTGTCCATCCCTTGTGACTGCGCCAAGCTCCTAGATTACACATCGTTCATCAGCTATATTGCAAGAACTAAGTCACCAAGAGCGCTTGGTTTTAGCGGCAGACCATCTGATTCAGCCCGCCCCCCGACTTCTCTGTTTGAGTATACTTACAATGTTATTCGGTAAGCGTGACCCTAGGATTCACTTTGGTTGTGCAACGAAAATCATATTCAAGTTTGGTCGTGACTTAGATGCAATCCTATCATATGCTGGTACCGTTCGAGACTGCCTTGTTTCCGGTGACGAACGACGACAAGATGAACTGGATTTGGATTCTACGAATTCTAGCTGTTTCCGCAAGACTTTGCCTCTCCCAGAACTATCCGAGAATATGCTCGAACATGCTCGTAGCATGTGTCGTTCATATTAGACTAGCGTTGTGATTGGCCATCTGCACCGTCTACCTAGGTATGCATGTGTAGATCAAAAATTCTGGAAATACCACATGCCAATATAGCATGTACATCGGCAATCACAAACATACCAAAGAGATGTAGCCCACGGAACAAGTGTTCCAGATTTCAATCATCCCATGTGCGATATAGATCTTTTCTCATTACTACCCTGAGGGTGAACGACTATCTCAAAGAAATACCTACCTGGGTTGTATCTTTGTGTGGAGACCGGAGGGGTTGAACACAATACCCGGTTCGTAAGAAGGTTAACGTTGATTATGTGACTACTTTCGACTCAGTATCGTCGGAACGCCTTTCTCCCAATCCTACAGTATCATACTTTTGATCAACAACACGAATCCTGGTCAATATTCCCTCTGCTACTGCCCAAACAATCGAGATTGAGGTGACGTTGATAGTTTCTGTAGTGGTCCAGCAGGTTCATTTAAATACCTACATATGAATGAGGCACTAACCTTCCTTTTCACGTCCACCTCGTGTCTCAACCTAGGATGAAAACTACACAAATATGTCGCCCAACCCAACAAGCGGTTTCTCGCCTCCTCACTCCAAGCGTGGGGGTTCATGCCCGGCCCTTGTACCGGTGGACTGCGGCGATGGGAACTGTTGTCCACCGACAAATAAATGTGTCAATGTTGGCGAAGGGACGGCCTGTTCGAATATCGTATTGCCCGTTACGGTGTCCCCAATACCAGCAGGCTCCAGTACGCCTTCCTCCCAGACCTCAACGTCTTCTTCAGCCCAATCAGCATCCACGCAAATACGTGAGACACTGTCCTACCCATTCCACGCATCTCTCTTCAATGAGATTGTTTCATCTTTCCTGGTATTTGTTCAGTCAGCTAAGGACTGATATCGTGACAATAGCAACACCTATAACTACAAGCTCCTCCGAACCGGTTGCATCAAACCAAAGCAACCCATCAGGTGTTCAGACGCCAGGTGGAGCAGCGGGCGTAGCCATAGGCTCGGTTGCTGGTGGACTCGTGTTCATACTCTTCATTATTTCCTCTCTAAGTACGAAAACCTATTCTCCTAATTTCAGCTGCTTCTTCCTTCTGCGAATCGTCATCCGTTGAGCTGCCGAGTGGGGCTTATACCGGGCATCAGGACTTCCAGTCTTCCACATCAAGACAAAAGTTCCGATTTCCAGACTTGATCACATTGCAACACATTACAGTCCTGTTTTCATAGCCTTGTGACCCTACTTCGAATGGCTTATATGATACCTTATCTCTAGTGTGGTACTGCAGACGAAAGCGACCCTTCGACGACCACGACGGACCTAGGTCGTTCACTAACCCGCCTGGCAACGCACTGGACGAACATCCTGCTTCCAGCCCGGCGTCGGAAGATATTGTCCAAAGTCCTGCCCAAATGCAGTCAATGGACCACTCTAACGCATGGACGGGCGCCCGCGCAGCTTCATTCCCACCACTATTGGACAGCCACTCCATACGGCCCCCCAGGTTGGACACGAAAATGAGCCACGCGGGCCATCTGTCGCACGATCTTAGCAACTCTGTGTCCCGGCTGTCGAGAGGTACCTATGATTCTCTCAAGACACCGCTGTCGCCATCAGATTCCACCCTCGGGTCAATTTTGATCAGAGAGTCGCCAGGAGAGGAACTTATAGCGGTGCCACCTCCTTTGGTGGTAAGAAGACAAAGCACTCACGAGCTTCCAGCATGAAAAGCCGGCCAGCTCAAGTTTGTAATCATGTCATAGGAAAACCTAATCAATACACTGTGAATTGCTTTCAAATTGCTATCGATACATACTTTGAAAGAGGCTCAGCCACCGTAACCTCGAACCATATTACATGAGTCAAGAAAGTAATGTTTCCAGCATTTACCCACATCTCACATACTTATGTACCATGATTGCTATAAACAGGGTGACTGATCCACCGAGTCCAGCGAACCTTCGCCGCACTGTTTATCACCCTGAATGGTTGGCCAATGATCGACACACTGCTCTTCTAGCAGAGGTGAGTAGCAGCACTAATACCTACCTCCCGGAAGAGCATTGCCTGTACACACGCCGTCATGGCATTATGTACAATCACACCGCGAGAGGTTCGGCATCGAGACTTATTTGGGGAAGGCTCAAGAGCCTATAGCCGTGATAAGAAGGACCAAATCTACCCGCTCGTCTATTTTTGTCGCTACAAACGCCGAAGAGTTCTTGTCTATGTATCATGGGAACACCTGCTCAGAAGCGGCTCGCCGTCAATTAGACCTCGTCCCAGTCTCTCACCGCTGCTTCCACTATCGGCCTGACAACCTTTCTACTTGCAGCAGATCGATCCGTCCACACAATCTGTCTAGGCGAGAGCTCATGGTTCCTGTTCCAGGGGACCAAGTCTAACACATCGCTTTCTTCAATTGCCTTCTTCACAGTCTGAAACAATGAGTCCGCCTGTCTTTGGTCAATTCGCACATCATCGCGGACTACGAGAGTAATTCTGGTAGATCATGTCAGCGCAACTCAGAGCTCGGCGTGTGTTTTCCTGGATGTTAGAGACCGGAGGCCATGGCGCTAGAAGATACTTACTGCCGATATTTCTTCTTCTTTCCATTCTCTTTGACTTTAATCTTGCTGAGGACTATTGAAATATCCACGCCCACTTCAGCAGTCCAGGCGGCCTCGATGGCGAACCAGTTGAAGAGCTCCTGGAAATCCGTTTTCTTGATCTGCTCCTCCATTGAGAAGGGAATGGACGCCAATCCTAGGCTGACTGTTGGCGTGCGTGGTGAGGGAGTATCAACAAGATCACCTTTCCAATCTCTACGCAACAGGTCACGGAGATTTAGGTCATCGAGTTTCTTTTTGGCCTTACTCAAATCATCGTCCAAGTTTTCCATAACTTTCTTGAGCTTCTTTTTTGCCCAATTGCTGCGCGCAAATATACGCTTCGATACTTCAATGTCGGCTTCCTGGGTGTTGTCATCCTGGAGACCACCGGAGTCGATGGCGATGGCCGATAGTATCAGTTCCAGAAGCTCATGCGGCATATGATACTCCTCTGGTAGTTTCTCGAGCTCATCCAGCATCTGTCTGGCGACGATCGTGGTGCAGCTCGCCGTCTTTTCGAATATGCGGGGCTCAGCGTCAGGAGCAGTTCCGGGATCAACATGGTGATCGAAAATGCTGAGGACCTTGGCACCGCGCCATTTTCTCAGTGGCTCACCGTGATCGACCAAAACGATCCCACGCAGCTTGCTGCTGAGTGTTTCGGGGTCCTCGGGAAGTTCGTCGAGCTTGAGGAGGTCCTCGTGCCCCGAGGTCATCAATGAATTATCCAAGGCTAGCTTGTTCTCTGGGCGGAGATCCAGTGCGATCGAAGGCGTCTGCAGTAAGGCTATCGCTTTGAGCGGATTTGAGGTGTTTGCGGTGGAGTGCGAGAGGTGATACCTGATTCAAGGAAAATGAGTACAACATGGAGCCAGGATCAGTGAAGGGCTGAGAGGTTCCGTACGACCATGTTAGAGCAGCCGCCATACTGTCGAGATCCCCGGCCTCATTTCCTTGCACGATTGTCCATTCTGACTCCCTGCCCGCTTGCCAGTCGATGAGAAACTCTTTCTTCGTTTCTCGACTCCACTCGCTGAAGTGCCCAACCCCTTTGTTCGGCTTGCTCAGCACTACTTGGCCCTGCTCTGGGCGTGGCAGACGTGTAGCACCCACATTAGACGCAAGGAGCATCAATAACAGCTTGGCAATTGAAATTTCCATGGCTTCTTGACAGTCAAATGAAGCTGGAGGCGTGAGATGATGTTAGTTGAAGAAGACAAAGAATCATCGTCCAGATGAGATGACGTTGTGTGTCTTGGAAATGTAAGAGCTTAGAGCTCTGAACGTTGCCGAGCTACTTGCTTGACTCGCTCCATGCCAACGTGCGCCAAGAAGGCTGACGTGGGGATTTAGCTCAGAGCTCAGTACCGACGCACACGCGCGCTTCTGAAGAAGGTCTATCTCAGGCCCAGAGCCCTGCGCTGACATCTGTCACCTACGCATGATAATGCCTGTTTAAGTTTAGGATATTGATATTTGGATTCCAGGTCATGGACTCTCGTTGAAGCTCTTGTCCATATTTATTTGTCTGAGATGATGAAGTATGTAAATGAAGATTGTAATATGGTATGAGTCTTGAAAGAATTACGCATACAGCACCAAAGCAGATCAGAGAACTCGACGTACACCTAGGTTCACATAATGTCCCCTACACGCGCAACCCAAAAAGCGCCAGCTTTTTCGCCGTGTCGACACATTCTTGGCTGCACTTGCATTCATGAGTAGGAACTGTGTCCCATATTTATAGCCATCAGCCGCTGGGCCCCTCTTAAAAGAATGTGGGTAATCACCTTTCGGTCTTATCTTGCCCGCTGGATTTTAGCATCCGGGCGGCAAAGACCGGGCGTTTCCATACTGCCGTGATCGGCTGAGGGCTTCTAGCCTAGGCCGGCGCATATAGCTTGTACATCAGCCGGCGCCACCTGCTCGGGTCAGTTTATAATCTCAACTACTGTGGATTTTAATGGGCTTTGCGATATTCATCTTCCACATCTTCTGACACCTGCGTCATCGTTCCCTCTTACTCTGACCTGAGAGCCTCTGAGAAAGACTTAGTCCGTGCGAAATTCCGAGAAACTCGTCCGCCGTTACTGCCCGCCCAAAGACCGAGACCCGCGGCCATGAGTGCCTCTGTACCGGCAGAAACTTGGGAGCAGATAGGAGCAAGGAAGAGGGCAGCACTTCAAGCCTCGATACCTAAGGAATGGGTTGTCCCGGCCGATCTACTACCGCCAGATTCTCAGAACGATGTGACAACTTGGCCAGAGAGCTCGGGATGGTTCACCGCAGAGGAACTTGCCATTACTGATCTCACGGCCACGGAGCTGGTCTCAAAGCTTGCCTCCGGTACATTCACCTCGGTGGACGTGACCAAAGCGTTCTGCAAGCGCGCGGCAGCCGCCCATGCTCTTGTATGGCCATCAGCATTCCCTACCTTCCCCAAGGCTGCTTTACTGACTCGTGATGCAGACCAATTGTCTTTCAGAGACTTGCTTTACACGTGCTCTGGAGACGGCCAAGGCACGAGACGAATATTTTGTCCGCACTGGCAAAACGGTAGGCCCTCTGCATGGCCTGCCTGTGAGTCTGAAGGATAACTTCAACCTCAAGGGTCTTGACGCGACGGTCGGCTTCATCAGCCATGTCGATGATCCGGCTGCCTATGACTCCACGCTGGCAACTCTATTGGAGGAGGCAGGAGCAGTGTTTTATGTGAAAAGTAAGGGACCATTTCGTGCTTCTAACATTCGTATTGCGAGCGGGACGCATACGATGAGAATACCTGAACTAACAGAAACCATAGCCAATGTGCCAACCGCCATGATGATTGCTGAGAGTGTTAACAACACTTTTGGTCGAACCGTCAACCCGCGAAACAGATTGTTGACGTCCGGTGGAAGTAGCGGAGGTGAATCTGCTCTTATCACTCTTAAGGGCTCTGTCCTCGGTATTGGGACCGACATTGGAGGTAGTCTCAGAATTCCGGCTGCTTGCACTGGCATATTCACCCTGCGTCCAAGCTTTGGGCGCTTTCCGACGCTCAAGTGTCGCAGTGGAATGAGCGGTCAGGAAGCTGTTCAAAGTGTCAACGGGCCCCTCGCAAGAACGATTGACGATATTGAATTGGAAGCCAGGACCATTGTCGATGCCCAGCCTTGGTTACACGATCCGAGGATGGTACCTCTGCCATGGCGAAACGTGGAGGTGCCGACCAAGCTCAAGATTGCAGTTATGTGGAATGATGGCATGGTCGAGCCTACTCCGCCCGTGTCACGCGCATTGAAGACAGTCGTGGAGAAGTTGAGGCTTGCTGGACACAGTATTCTCAATTGGGACCCCAAAGATCAGGCCCAAGGTGTGAGTCTCCTAGGCCGGATGTTTGTTGCGGACGGCGGCTTGTCCATCAAAAAAGAGCTTGACCGCTCCGGAGAGCCTCTAAGGGAGGAAATGGAGGCATACGGAGCCGCCAAGGAGCTGGGCACTTATGACATGTGGCAAATACACATGGAACGGACCGAATTTCAGAAACGATACCTGGATAGGTGGAATGAGGCTGGAATCGATGCAATCTTGTGCCCTACAACACCGTTCAGTGGCGTTAAAAACGGCCAATTCAAGCATGGTAAGTCTTTTATACAGCTTCGTTTCTATCTCGATATCATATGCTCACAATCACGCAGTCGGTTATACGGGCGTATTCAACGTCTTGGACTATTCCTGTGTCTCGTTTCCTACCGGCATCGTTGTGGATAAGGAGGCCGATGTCCTGCAAGACGGATACCAACCACTGAGTGTGACCTGCAAGGAAATTCACGACGAGTGTAAGCAAAGTTACACATTTCAAAGAGAGTCGGAAACGACGCTAACAAACGTTTGTAGATGATGCCGCCGTTGTGGACAAGATGCCAATCAGCCTCCAGCTTGTGGCTCGGAGACTTGAAGAAGAGAAAGTCTTAGGTATGACAAAGCAGGTCTTGTCCATTTTGTAGATGCTATAGTGCAATATGGAAAATCAACAAGAAATTGGATCAATACATACGAACTACACGTCGACCATTGCGGATACTGGCGCCCCAGACTCAAGCCAGCAATCACGGTCCTTCTCAATTACAACATCAGTGAAAGCATGCCCATTTACCTCGTCATTCTGTATGTAGTGACTAGGCTCGTACACGGCATACTGGATGATTACAAGATTACATTGATTTGCTACTCTCTGTGATCAGTTTCTGCGGCGACACCCACCCGTCAGCTGGCCCCTGCAGCATGTTCCCCTTCTCAGCGCAGTCAATTCGTATCCTTGCTGATCGATATCTCAATGAGCGCTATTCTATACAACTTTGTTTGGCTCAAAATGAGCCTCCGCGATGTCCTGGCTGCCCATCCCACCCTGATTAACTCCTTCCAAGCCCCTTCTCACGTCATCTCTGTGATGGAACCAGGAAAGTGCCGCGCACCAGATTGCCAGAGCAATAGAACAAGCAATCATTGCCCACATTCCGTGCTGTTCAAGTATGTCAATAAGGGCTCTGAATCACGATACTTCGGGCGGTAATCAGTCTTCTTACATTGAACCAAGGGGCCATTGATGCCCCATAGAAGAGTATACTCCACCAGGCGTTGACAGCATTGCTACCCACATTCATTCCCGCTAGAACAACGCCACGGAAGACACTATTGCTACTTGTTAATACCTTCCTGGAGGGCCGGAGTGCTGTTCCCCGAGAACCCGTCTGGCACCAGAACGAGACTTTGTAGAGGGAGGAAAGGGGTACTTACTGTTCCTCATAACGCATCGCGTCGTTGCACCAAGCAAAGAAGGTTGCTTGACAAGCATACACTGTCCCAGCCCAGTAGTATGCTCCGAAGGTCATGGCTGTCGAGTGAGGACTTGTAGGGTTTCTGCTTGCGGCTAGTATCATTGCTGAGGTTACAATGCCTGTGATGGCAATGAAGTAGCCAACCAGCCACCTCTTGCCATTAAGAAAATCGGTCAGGGTGGCCCAGAACAGTGTCGATACCACACCGACAGCGGGAACTCCCGTGGGATAGTTGTTCAGTTGTGCGACTGAATATGAGATGGTCGGGTGGCTTTTCATGTACAAGGCCAGAAGAGAGTTGCTGCTGAATGATTCGGTCTCTCCGGCGATGATCCATAGGATCACAAAACCCCACCAGTACCATGAGGTAAGGACTTTCTTTGCGAAAGCCCATGTCAATGGGCTGCGATCGTGGACTGCGGGAACCCGAGACACCGCCAGGTTCTTTTCACTCTCGGTGAAGTAAAAGGCGGTGGTGGTCTCTGGGGTATCCGGAAAGAACAGGTAACCGTACAATGCTACAGGCAAGGTGATTATACCATCAATGATGAATAGCCATCGCCAACCGCTGAGTCCACGTAGACCATCCATGCTTTCTGGCAATAAACATCAGCATTTTCTGCAGAATAAGCTCTGAGCGAGGGTTTGTGAAAAATATCTGGAACGAAGTGTGGACTTCGCGGGAGACCTGAAACTTACCATGAATACCAGTCTGAATGAAGCCACCAATGCTTAAATTGACAGGTTAGCATTGGAAATCATTGATTGCAAGATTAATCTCTTACAGTGTGCCTGCTAGACCAGACGCGGTGAATATGCCGCTGCGCTTGCCAAGTTCGCGCTCAGTATACCAGGCTCCGAGGATATAATGCGTGCCGACAAATGTACTGGCTTCTGTGATACCTTGGAAAAAGCGAATAGCCATTATGGACTCGGGCTTCTGGGCCGACGCCGTGACCATTGTGAGACCGGCCCAGATACACATCATGAAGGGGAAGAAGATGCGTGGTTTGACATAGTGCAGCGAAAGATTCGAAGGGATCTGTCCGATGACATATCCAACGGTGAAGCATGTGTTGATTTCATTGTATTGGTTGCCGATGAAATTTAACTCCTCTTTCATACCAGAGACATATGCATTAGCCAAGTTTGACCGATCAAGCTAAGATTTTGTCGTTAGTAGGTAGGCCTGGTCCAAAAGTATTTTGGGGGG
>JAPEVC010000343.1:0-26612 GCA_027946555.1 Gnomoniopsis sp. IMI 355080 | reverse complement strand
CCCCCGCAATGGTCTCAGCCTTATTATCTTTTCTCCACAAATACCTTTTCCATGAATCCGGCCTCGCTTCCCTCTGGATCACCGGCCGTGATGCCTGGTTGATCATCTTTGCCCGCAGCGCCCGCATGATCGCTTATGGCGCCTCCTCGCTCATCTTGGCCCTCTTCTTCAACGAGCTCCATGTCTCCGACGCCCGTATAGGCCTGTTCTTGACCCTGACGCTCGTCGGAGATGTCGTCCTCTCGCTCGCCATCTCCCTTGTCGCCGACCGATTCGGCCGCCGCCGGACCGTATGCTGCGGTGCCTTGCTCATGATTCTGTCCGGCACCACGTTTGCCCTGAGCGAAAACTACTGGGTCTTGCTGCCCGCCGCCGTCGTCGGCGTCTTGAGTGCTACCGGCGGCGATACGGGACCTTTCCGAGCCATCGAGGAGTCGACAATATCCGAGTTGACGGTACCTGAGACGAGAAGCGATGTCTTGACGTGGTATATCACGACAGCGTCGTTGGGCTCCGCCTCGGGCACCGTGGCAGCCGGCAGACTCATTCAGTGGCTACAGGACAAGGATGGCTGGACCCTTCTTGATGCATACCACGTCTGCTTTGGCGTCTACGCTTTGATGGGCTTCCTGGCGCTGTTGGCAACCTTGTCTCTCTCACCAAAGTGTGAGCTAAAAGAGCCTACAGTCCCCAAGGAGGAAGTCGAGACGAGCGAAGCGGCCGAGGGTTTGTTGGCTGGTCAAGAGCTTAGTCCCGTCGATGATAGCCATCATGTCATAAGCGAGCCCAAGTCCGAGCCCAAGACCAACAAGATTGCTCAGATCTCCAAAGAAACGCGCTCAATCATGTACGCATTGTGGTTTCTGCTCATGGTCGACTCCCTCGCAGACGGCATGGTCTCCATGTCGCTCACGACCTACTACATTGACGAGAAATACCATATTCCCAAGTCCCAGCTCGGCGACGTCCTCTCCGCAAGTTACTTGCTCGCCGCCTGCTCCACCATCTTTGCTGGGCCGTTGGCACGCCACATTGGCCTTGTCAACACCATGGTCTTTACCCACGTGCCCTCCAGTCTCGCCGTCCTCCTCTTCCCGCTGCCGCAGAACAAATTCCTCACCTTTGCGCTGCTCCTACTCCGCACCGGTCTCAACAATATGGACCAGGCGCCGCGCGCTGCCCTCATTGCCGCGGTGGTCAAGCCAGAGGAGCGTACCGCGGTAATGGGTATCACGAGCACGCTGCGCACGCTAGCCAATGTCACGGGACCTAGCTTCACCGGTCTGTTGGCCGAGAATGGGAGGTTCTGGATTGCTTTCGTGGTGGGAGGCGCTCTGCGGCTTGCTTATGATCGTGAGTCTATTATGCAGCCTGGCACACACAATGGTTTTGATGCTATCAGTCCAATAAGCTAACACTCGTTTGTGCAGTCGGCTTGTTCGTTATGTTTATCAACATTCAGCTATACAAGCACGAGCCCATCAAAGAAGCAATGTCTACGACAGCGGCCGAGAGGGTCTCGCTTGATGCGTTTGAGCTTGGTTCGGATATGGACGAGGATGACCTCGAGGCACGATTACGGCTGTCTAACAGTAGTGATGAGCGGGTGAAGTACGACGAGCCCGTGTCTTCTTCGATAAGTGGGCAAAAGTCGTCTGGAAAGCCGCTGGCGTAGGATTCTGGTGTGCTTTATCTCGATTCTCACCCTCCATCTTTAGAATAGCTATGCTAGACCAAAATAGATTTTGCTTTTATTGTAGAACGACCCCACCGCCCGCCTACCGACCTACCCTACCCAGGCGTCAGGGGCAAGGGGGAGGAGGGGTTGTCTTATGATATGTCCGCCTGGGGCAAGTCCACGCGATTGCTTCAACGCTAAACGCTTTGAGTTGAGGAAAACGATTCGTGCCCTTTTTACCAACGTTTGTGTTCATTAAGCATTCGATTGGAGTCATCTAGTTTACAAGTGGTGTATTTCTTCCTGAATTCCAACCCCCTCTATGCATGCCTGCATTCCAGCTGCAGGCTTATCGTAACGCCCATTTTATCACGTTAGAGGGGGCGGGTTCAGCCACCACTCACTTATCAGAGACACTAGTAGACGACTTTGCCTATCATATGGTATGAATCTCGGTTACACAGTCTCGATCTAGTCAAGGTTACAAGCACAAACAACATGGGCGTATTGGTGGATAGCCGCGATAGAGAGGGGGTTTTGCGATTTCCGAGAAAATGCTACACTTGATAGATAAGTTTGGTTTTAACATTCCTCGGCTACGCATGTCAATCTGGGTAAGGGGCCATAATTATCATAGCTGCTTTTTTTTCCGACACCGCCAAAAACAACCTCCTTGAGTTTTTGTGTTAGAAAAGGAGCGCCCCCCTCTTTGGGAAACAATATAACTCATATATCAAAGCCATCTTCGGACGTCTCTTTTCTCTGTTTTTGGTTTTCCTAATGCCCCAACCTTAGCGATTCTACTTCCCCTCAAAAAAACATAAGGCGACGTAAGTATGGCCGACTTGAAGATTGAGGACCAAATCAGGCCGGCAAGCGTGGAAGATGGCGAGGTTGGTCCCGAAAAGCCAGCTCTTTCCAAGGACGAGCAGCACCTTGCGAGGCTGGGTTATAAGCAAGGTATGTTTGTAGGCTCGCTCGCCTCTTTTGCCCTTTTTCTCGTGTGTTGAAGTTCTGCAAACACGTTTCAAAAGTGGTGTGCCTGGAGAGAGCAGATGGCGCTGACCTCCTGGAACTACCTACCTAACCTACTTTTTCAGAATTCTTCCGCCATCTGGGTCTGTTTGAGAACTGGGCCGCGACTTATATCACCATGAACTTTGTCTCTGGTACGTTATAAAGGACATTGTTCCTCCTCCGCCTCTCAGGATGAGAGCTCGTCCGACTCAAACTCGACTATAATAGGCATGCCGGTCCTCTTCAGCTTCGCCATGTATACTGGCGGCCCAAAGGCAGCCTTTGCCAATTGGACCATGATTGGAGGGTACAGTACACTTCACTATCCCAGACACACACTCACCCCTCTATCTCCCCTCAACCTGGGTGTTGTGTTATCCTATCCCCACTTGACCCTAATATCTAATACCCACCCCCCTTCTGAGCAGTCTCTCCTTCATCGTCTCCCTCGCCATGGCCGAAATCGCCGCCGCCTTCCCCACCGCAGGCGGCATCTACTTCTGGTCCTACCGCCTAGGCGGCCCACGCCACGGGCGCTTCCTCAGCTGGATGACGGCCTGGTGGAACTGGGCAGGCTGGATCTGCGTTGTTCCGGGCGTGCAGCAGGGCGCGACCAATTTCCTCCTCAGTGCGCTGCAGATCCAGTACCCAGCAGGTACAGCTGCGGGCGATGGCTTCATCAATGCCGGTTGGTTCTCGTGGTTGCTCACGGCGGTGGGGATGGTGGTGGCTATGCTGCCCAATGTGCTGGCGCCGCGGGTGCTCAAGTTGTATTTTCGGTTCGCCGTGTTTGTGTTTTTCGTCTTGTTTGCGTTTTACTGGGTTTGGTTTCCTGTTGCGGCGAGGGGACGGTTTCAGCATGCCGACGGGGTGTTTGGTAGGTTTTATAATGGGATTAATGAGGGGAGTGAGAAGCAGGCGAGTGATTCGTATGCGTGGGTGATTGGGATCTTATTCGGGGCGTGGGAGTTTTATGGGTAAAATGGCTCCCTCTTTCTCTCTCCCCCTCTCTCCCTCTCTCCACATTTACGGTTGTTTGGATCTCGAATGGTCTGCTTAATAGTAGATACAAAGCTAAATACCCAAGTATCGCAGATACGACGCCTCGGCGCATTTGGCGGAAGAAACCAACGATGCCTCTGAGACGGTGGCAAAGGGCATGTGGGCAGCTACTCTCTGTGCTTGGGTCTTGTCCGTACCGGCAAGTAGTGTTTTTTTCTTTATGTACTCCCATTTTGAACCCAAACTCTGAAGCCAGAATCACAGCAGCCCTAACATTCCTATCCACCACCCTACTTAGACCCTGATCATGGTCCTCTTCTGCATGCAAGACTTTGACGCCATCATCTCCGCCTCATACGCCAACAACTGGGCCGAATACCTCGTCCAACTCCTCGGCGAGCGCGCCGCCATCGCCGTCCTCGTCATCCTCTGGATCGACTCCACCTGCGCCACCACCTCGTGCTTCATGTCGGCCCAGCGCGTGACGTTTGCCATCTCGCGCGACGGCGTGCTGCCCTTTTCCTCCTATTTCCGCCAACTCGACACGCGGGGCAACCGAACGACGCCGCTCCATGCCGCGTACCTGGTGCTGTTCCTCAGCGTGGCCATCACGTGCGCCGTCATTGGCTCCGAGGTGGCGTTTAGCGCCATCACGGCCACGGCGACCATTGCGACCAACTTTTCGTACTTGATCCCCATTGCGGCGCGGCATACAGTGGGGCGGGCGGCGTTTCAGCCTGCTGCCAAGGGGTTTCGTTTGTGTGATGGCTGGAGTGTGGTTGTGGGCACGGTGGCGTGCTTGTATATCATGTTCCAGTTCGTGGTGCTGTTGCTGCCGCAGCTGTATCCAGTCACAGCGGAGACGCTCAACTATGCGCCGATTTGCATTGGAATTGTGTCGTTGGTGAGCTTGGCCGGGTGGTGGTTGCCTTTTGGGCTTGGGGGCCGGTATTGGTTTACTGGGCCGAAGAGAACGATTGATGAAGTTGGCCAGGACGGTGAGGAGAAGGTTGTGCAGAAGTGAAGTTTGTGAGAGGAGAGAGAGCATTGTGCTTTGCTGAGCAGACGCGGACTCGCAAATGCATGGCCTGGTGAGCAGCCTAGGTGTGATACACACCTTCCCATGCCCCCGAACTGTCGTAATTCATGATTCAAAAGCGGCAGTATCATCAAGGTTGAAATTGAAGCGTGCGAGTATCTGCACAGTAACAATTGTCTATTGGGCATCTGAGTGTATTGCACGTGTCTGTTGTAGCATGACGCTTAGAGGAACCTCCTCACTTGCCCTGTCACTCTGCACAGTGACTGGCAGACTGCTCGACCCATCGTCAAAGTCTTTTGTCCTTTCCGACGGAAGCATAGGCTCTGTATGTTCTCCAACCTGGGTCGCAGCAGACCCGTTCTGTCCTTTCGAATACAGGCGATGGAAAGACCCATCCACCTCATCAGGATGTTGCGTAGAAGACCCCATCACACCCTCGCCGCCCGCCTCTTCGTTGATAATACGCGTCCGCAGCTCCACGCCGCCTTGGCGACGAGTGCGCGCCGCTTTTCCATGCGCTGCGGAGCCGCGGCACGCCTTCACAACGTGCCGTAGGTAACGCCATATCTCGATCACGGCAGGGCCCATGGCGGGAAAGCTTGCCGACACTATCGCCGCGGCCATTTCGATGAGGAGCCACCCGGCGTCTGGGGCAAGAGTGAAACTCTTGTCGTTGCTCTGGTCGTATTGCTGGACGAAAATTCGCATGGTCGCGATGGAGACCACACTGCGCAGAACGAGGGTTGATTAGCTTTAGAGGCCCTTCTCATGATCATGGCCTGCTCTCGGCCTATGAGGCTAGATTTTCGGAAGAAGGAGAGGGGGTGTGTATTTTCGCTAAGGGAAGGGAAGGGAAAAAAGAGCTAGAAAAGACGGGGGACACTTACAACAAGCCCACAGCGAAGACAATGGTCAAGCCAAATCTGTCTGTCACTCGCAAGCCATGTAGTCCCCAGATCTGAGGAATAGGGAGGCATAAAATCATCACATCCGTGATGATGGTAGCAATGGAGTTGCGGAGTCGTACGGGCGCCGGATCAGAACAATGCCCCTTCAAGGACCCGTTCCAGTACTTGGCCAAGGGTACGCAGAGGAGAAAAAGGGAGATCGTCGAAGCAATCGCCCACGCCACGACCAGCATCGCAACAACCCAGCATGCACTCTTGAAGTACCCAAAGCCAAACACCCGGTAATACAGAGCGATTAGGCTGAGCTTACTCCAAACTATACACCATATATACATAATATCAATGGCGAGGGCCAACTGAACCATTGAGACTGCGTGGCCCTCGGCAACGAACTGGGCGTGAAGGCCCAGGCCAAGACCGACGTCGCCTGCGATGAGACCGGCTACCAGGACAAACCATATCTGTACAAAAAAAACTGTCAGTGAGAACAAACTCCGTCATATCTGATTCCCATCGTTCTGTCATGCAACGTACCATGTTGCCTATGGCCAACCAGTCGTCATACCAAAGTGGTACCTGGTTGAGCCGGCGACTATATATCCGCAACGAAACAGCCAGCAACGCTAATAGAGTCATGAAGACTAGTAATTGTGCAAGCCATGGCTGCAGAGACTCGGGCCAATTCAAGTCTACTAAACGGGCAGCAATCCGTGGAGTCGTGAGCGGTCTGCCATTGCTTTCGATGGCTGCCATCTAGCCTCACCAGAGGTGGGCTCGGGGGGGGGGGGTGGTTGTTTTGTTTCTTCTTTTTTTCCAGCTTTGCTTTGCCGATCGTGGTTAAAGAAAAAGTGAAAAGTGACAAGATGCATGCGAGTCACAAGTCTCCGATGCAGCCAAGTCGCTTGTTACATTAGGGAACTAAAAAGAAATATGTATGTTGAACCCTGTTGCTGTTTTTTCCTGAATTTGACAGGTTGGCGGACCCGATATTCTTGTCGGATAGGGGGCTCCGCAGATACACATTGCACGGACATGAAGTGCGTATGCATACGAACAGGGAAATTGGTTCGTGGGTGGTTGAATGCCATCTGTGACATTGACAGGACTGGCAGTGTCTCCATGCCTTTGAAAAGACCTCGGGAGGCGCCGTGATTTGGCGTTCGGGTCCTACATCACTACCTGGGTATTCACACAGGCGGCTGAGGCCAAATGCAATTGGCCACTGTAATACATCGATTTCAAATGGAGCAAGTCCTAGGGTCTTCGTGATCCAGTCTTTACAATGTGTTTTGTTTGCTGAGCTTTCTTTCGAGTTTCGATGAGGGATCGTCGGGTGGATGTATGGAGACTGATCCGCAAGGAGTGGATCTTCTAGTGCCTCAGCCCGCTGAGCCAGATGTTATCGTAGCGGGCCCAGTAGTCATTACTTGGAGATATTCAAGAAATAAAAAGACATAGCATCAACGCTGTACGCGCCGACGTGCCACTCTTAATACTAAGTAGTGAGTGACAAAAAGTATGGGCCATGCATACTTATTGACCCTCGAGCATCCCCGGCCATACGCGTCCGGCTTGCCGCTGTGACATTGAAACTGCTGAGACACGCAGCCGGGATCAAGAGGATCCAGGGCGCTGAGGTCAAGGCGTTAGTTGATTACGTCGGCGTTTCCATAGTCAGGTAGGCTGTTGCCTGCACTGAGGGTTATTCCGTGGAAGTCAGATCATACTTTTATAGTTACATGGCAGGGAATGAGAATAAGCATTGTAACTTACTAGAATGTGTATGCCATCGTATGCACGTAGTACCTACCTAGTCACTAATACTATGAAGTGCGCAGCGTGGAATGAGTTTAAGTGGGAGAATTCTTTGTTTGGATAGCTGTATACCTAGGTAGGCGCTTATAGCGTCCGCTCCAAGATTTACTGGATGATCACTGCCAGATGGTCCGTCAGTCACATCAGCTCGGAGCAATACAGTGGGTTTGACGTCTTACCCCCTGCATGAATGCAGGCTGACAGGCTTTTCATGTTGATCACGATCCACTTTATTCGCATCATAGTATCCACCAGGTGCTAGCGGTCAGGTGGGGAGAATGCGTTGAACATCTACCTAGTTGTGTATAAATTTGGACAAACATGGGTGCACGGATGCCATCTACATAAAGCGCTGTCGAAAATTTTCATGCACAACCGCTTAAATACGTTAATGGAGTCTGAAAACCGCAATATTCGAGATGAGGCTCCCTTAGAAAGGAATTACTAAGAACATGACTTATAGTTTACCTACATGCCCGCAGTCTTCCACTTGACTGCCAACACCCGAAGAACAAAGATGCAAACAAGTTATGCGAGACCAGCAGGTATAAAATCTTCTTCTATCATTGCCGCAGGTAACTCGTCCTTAATTTCACTACAGCAACAGATTCATACCCTAAGCAGATCCGACTAGACCAAAACGACGAGAGCTTAACACAAATAAAGGACGAAAGCCAAGTTTTTCGTGTACATACTCCTTACCCATTCTGTTGGGGTTGACTGATCATGTTACTTACCCTTTTGGGATCAAAGGGCTCCATCATCACCAAAGCTTGATTCGTTCGTTGTTGGTCGAAGTGGGAGATTAAGCGTAGTCCGGCAGGGCAGTCCACCGGTAATTCACCCACGGTATACGTCCAAGTTTGAGGGTTGCGAACCAGTAAATGGGACTATACTTGCAAATCCCAGTATAAAATCTCCATTCAACATTTTGGTGCAGCTATGCGTCACCCATGGTGTGAAAACAATTCATGTTTTTGATACATATGGAGTGTCGAATGGCTTTAAGGCACAAAAATCTGGATGTGGGTGTTTATTTCACTTCCTATTCTGCAGCCGCGTACCTCGGCAACTATACGATGTCGTTTATTACTGTGGATCTAGATAGATAGCAAGATATAGACATAGGGGCTACCCTATGCTAAGGGATTAGGTAAGTAAAGAGAGGCACGCACCGGAATAGGGTATATAAACCCTATATAAAGGGGACCACTCCTTCAATCCCTTATTTTAAAGGAATCATCTAGTACTCTATAATTAGTCTGTCTGTCTATACGACGATATCTTCACCCTGACCTAACCAAAAATTACCGTACCGAGTAAAGTTTACCTTATTCTGTGTGAGCGAGTAGCAAAAGAGAAAGCTTGGGATTTGTCGGGCCAACATATTGTGGGGACCTTGGGAGCAAATCTATGCATCAGTAAGAAGTATGTACGTATGCTGCAACCTGCCCTATGACAGGCTCCATATTACAATACATGAATTGCTGTTCCAAATCGTCGGTTCCTGTCAATCACTGCCAGAGTTTCACTGCCGTCTTAGCCGTGAGAATACGCAGGTGGCAATGGCCGAGCCTCGCTCGTCCACCAATCTTGCGCCAAGTAGCACAGCCGCCTTTACAAGAAATCGTGCCACAGCAGATACGTCGATACGTCGATAATAACGAGAGGCCTCTGAAACTAGCGAAATGGTGCCGATTTCATGATGGTATCTCGTGACATTCCAAGCAATAACGATCGATTTGCTCAGATGATTCCCTCTTGGCAATTGTCGATGTTGATCCACAGC
Organism: Gnomoniopsis sp. IMI 355080; assembly: GCA_027946555.1. Taxonomy (NCBI): domain Eukaryota; kingdom Fungi; phylum Ascomycota; class Sordariomycetes; order Diaporthales; family Gnomoniaceae; genus Gnomoniopsis; species Gnomoniopsis sp. IMI 355080. The sequence continues at coordinate 17,361 of JAPEVC010000343.1, read as the reverse complement.
CCTCAGTGATTGCGTCAAAAAGTGTTGGCTTGTCAAGCTTTGGTGATTATTTTTCCTTTCCAGGTCACAGCCTCCAAAACGCATTTGAAAACCATAGGGCTTTGGAATGTATGACAGCGCTTTAAGGATGCACGCCTGGGTATGACGAGTGAATACTGATCACCTGTACCGGAGCTCTGGGGTAATAAGGGAAGGATTCAGTTCAAATGAAAAGAGTTATCTAGAAGCACACCGAGTTATTCGCAAAATCGGTTAGTACAATCCGAGGGGAGGACATAGCATCGTTGGACAATTCGAGAAGATGGTACGTAATATAAGAGTATGTCCAAATACACTTTCGACACACTGTTCTTCCTTTCATGCCAGTCCCTGTAATAAGCCCATTTAACGCCAACAATGGCCGTGCAACATATGGCTAAGTTCAAACTTATTCACTCCACTTTTGCCACGAGTTCCTCACTCTTTATCGAGACAATCGCCTCGCAGACCACCTGGGCACATCTCTGCAACTCCGGAGGTTAGGAATGCTTGCACCAGACAATGCTTGAATGACATAAGGGTTTACCATGGGAAGGTACGCGACCAGAATCCTGGAAAAAGCGGTCGAGATGGACGAATGCAGCATCCCCGGGGTAATCAGGCATGATAGTGCTGAAGACTTGGCTATATTTGGCGGGAATCATTTCATTGCACGGCTTGACAATTTCGTTCCTTTCGTCACTTAGGGCCCGTCACCAATTGGTGATTTCGAAGGCAAGATCACCAAAAAGCATGGCGTTGAGCAGTGCATCGACGGTAGATGTCGAAGTTCCTTTTTCACAAAACAAACGTGGCCTCTCCCAAGTCCATTAGAAACTTGCCAGAAACAAGTTACGCTCCCACATGTCAATGCCTCTGTTCAGCCAAGAAATCACGGAGGCTATGGATTTGTTAGTCGAATCCGTCAATGGAGAGTCATTTCCCCGGAGCCGAACAATTGCGGGGCCAAGAGGCAAATCCGATATGAAAAGCTTGCGAAGCGCCTAGATCTGTCTGATTAGGGCAATCTTAAGCTTCTCTCCTACCCACGTGCTTCTTTCTCGCTGTTGATTATGTTGTTAGTTTTCAGTAGCCGCGGCTAGTACTCAACGGCTTTTACACCGCCGAAGCTGGGCAAGTTGACAACGTAGCACAGGCCAGCTAACAGCGCTTGCACAGCCCCTGGAGTCTTGGCTAGTGCCCTCCTTGGTGCGTTGGCATACAAAAACGCTGGATTTTCCTACCTGTTATCGCCATCCGGATAACATTGCTACGACTTCCTTGGCTTTGTACGTTGACGCGTCGATTGCGGCCAGTCACCATAGTGGCAAAGCGTCAGCCCCAGTGCACGAGAGGCCTCAAATGATGACCTGGCTTGATGGAGTTGGATAGGTAGTTGGCCACTGTGGTCAACTCCGCATTTTTTCTCACTCGGCTGATCGTTTGATAATCGGCCTGAAGCAAGACCAACGAAACAAGACAGCCCCAAAAAAGCTGCTGGTCGTGAATAGTTGCCATCCGCATATCTTGGCGGGAAACAGGTGAAAGTCATTATCAATCTAGAAGCTTCAACAATTGCTCAGGCACATACCCCAGAGTTGCAGTTGAAACAATTTCGCAGATCATCAGTAAGAAGCCCGCAAATGGAGTTGGCCGCAAAGACCAGGGATTCAGGGACACGGAAGCTTGGCTATACAAATGAGGCCCAGGCCAGTATCAAGGCGGAACTTGGTTGGCGGCTGGGCAGCCTGGGCTTTCTCTTGACTGATAGACTACAAACTTGCACAGCCTCCCTCAAAGTCTAGGCATGGCTGGGACTCGACATTGCGAGCTTTGACGTGCTTGCATTGCCTTTGTATACATCGGTGATGAGTTCTTAGACCTTGCCGCCTCCGCTGGTCCCAATACAGACGCGTACAATTGCCCCGTCTAGGCAGATTGCACTCAGCCCCTTTCGCTTTCGTTCTACATACTCTCAACCAGTCCGTGTCGCACAACCCTCTCGCAGATGCATTGTTTATTTATCATCTCACTTGATCTCACTGCCTTTGGAGAGCATCATTTGTGTAACATCTTCCAAGTCCTGTAATTATTGATACCCCTATTCATTTATGTCTGCATAATCAGAAGCCCGGGAAATCACTTACGGTATCCCACACAATCAACTTTTTTCTCTTACCGACACTATCACTCTCCCGGACCTCTTCACGATCGAGATAATGGCGGACGAGAAGAGCCAAGGTCTGGCGCCGCCGTCTTTATCAGTGAATACTCGCGTTCGCCAAAATTCTACGACGAGTACAGTGGCGTCATCTGCAGTGTCGGGTCAATCAAATCCATTCTTGTCACCAGCAAAGTCAAACGAACCTTTCCTCACTCCAAATAGAAGCCGATCGGGAAGCACCGATATACCTCAGATTGTCAGGTCTACAGAAGAGGCCCTACAGCCTAATCCGGGTGACGAGGCCGAGTTCCAGGTCGAGAACAACCCATTCGCATTCAGCCCAGGTCAACTCAACAAACTTCTCAACCCCAAGTCACTTTCCGCTTTCAAAGCACTGGGAGGACTCAAGGGGATAGCGCGCGGTTTACAGACGGATGTCAACTCCGGTCTCAGCATTGATGAGACAAGTGTGCGCAGAAAGATCGCTTTCGAGGAGGCAGTCAACGGGACAAAAATTAAAAATGAAACTGCAGCGAGCTCTGGCGGAGAACCTTTTGCAGATCGGTCACGAGTCTATGGCAAGAACACGCTCCCAGCAAAGCATGCCACGCCACTGTGGAAGTTGATGTGGAATGCATACAACGACAAGGTCCTTATCCTCCTGACCGTGGCAGCCGTCATCTCTCTGGCACTGGGTATATACGAGACTGTTGGAGTAGACCACCCTCCCGGATCGCCTCCACCAGTTGATTGGATTGAGGGAGTTGCGATTTGCGTTGCCATTATCATTGTGGTTGCGGTTGGGTCTGTCAATGACTGGCAAAAGGAGAAGGCATTTGTGAAGCTCAACGCAAAGAAAGATGATCGTGAGATCAAAGTCATTCGGAGCGGCAAAGCTGTCGTTATCAATGTGGCAGATGTGCTCGTTGGGGACATTGTGAATTTGGAACCCGGCGATCTGATCCCTGTTGATGGTATTTTCATCCAAGGACACGATGTCAAGTGTGATGAGTCTTCAGCCACAGGAGAGTCTGACGCACTCAAGAAGACACCAGGGGATCAAGTCTACAACATCCTGGAGCATGGTCACTTAGCCAAGTCATCCGACATGGACCCCTTCATCATCTCCGGCGCCAAAGTCCTTGAAGGTATGGGCACATTTGTTTGCACCTCGGTAGGAGTCCACTCCAGCTTCGGTAAAATCATGATGTCGGTCCGAACAGAGGTCGAAGCAACGCCATTGCAGAAGAAATTGGAAGGCCTCGCTGGTGCTATTGCCAAGCTGGGAGCGACCGCCGCTGGCCTGCTGTTCTTCGTTCTTCTGTTCCGCTTCGTGGCCAATTTGCCCAACGACACGCGGAGTGGTGCGATGAAAGCATCTGCTTTCATGGTGAGTTACTACCAAGGTCAGAAACATTGTTTTGGTTCCAGCTGACAGAGATACAGGACATCCTGATTGTTGCCATCACAATCATTGTGGTTGCTGTGCCCGAAGGACTTCCTTTGGCTGTGACTCTTGCTTTGGCTTTTGCAACTACCCGCATGTTGAAGGAAAACAATCTCGTGCGTGTATTACGGGCATGCGAGACAATGGGCAACGCGACCACAGTATGCTCTGACAAGACGGGAACGCTCACGACCAACAAAATGACAGTTGTCACTGGAACATTTGGCTCTTCTCAATTCGACAAGGCTGACAGCGGAAACGGCACCAAGACGGTTTCTCAGTGGGCATCTGAGCTACTGAAACCGGCTCAAGATCTCATCGTCCAATCCGTGGCCATCAACTCGACAGCATTCGAGGGCGAAGACGAGGGCAAGTTTGCGTTCATCGGTTCCAAGACAGAGACTGCTCTCCTCCAGTTGGCCAGGGAACACCTTGGTATGCAGTCCTTACCACAAGCCCGCTCGAATGAACAGGTTGTTCAGATGTTTCCTTTCGATTCGGGCAAGAAATGCATGGGCGCCGTGATTAAGCAGGGCAACGGTTACCGACTCATGGTCAAAGGCGCTTCCGAAATTCTTCTTGGAATGTGCTCGGCCAAGGCCAATATCAACGACTTGTCTATCACGGAGCTGACTGAGGCCGAGAAGAAAGCTCTCACTTCAACAATCAACTCGTACGCACGCCAATCCCTCCGCACCATCGGGCTGATCTACCGCGACTATGAGCAGTGGCCTCCCCAGGCCGCTACCATCGAGGATGATTCTGTCGTGTTCTCATCTATCCTGAAAGACCTGGTGTTCCTCGGTGTCGTCGGTATTCAAGACCCTGTCCGTCCCGGTGTGCCGGAATCTGTCAAAAAGGCCCAGCACGCTGGTGTGGTCATCAGGATGGTTACCGGCGACAATGCAGTGACAGCCCGTGCCATCGCTACCGAGTGTGGCATTCTGACGGAGGGCGGCGTCGTGATGGAGGGACCGACTTTTCGGCGGCTCAGTGACGAGGAGAGGGATCGCATACTACCCAAATTGCAGGTCCTTGCTCGGTCGTCTCCTGAGGACAAGAGAATTCTGGTCACTCGACTAAAGCATCTCGGCGAGACAGTTGCTGTCACAGGTGATGGCACGAACGATGCTCCGGCACTGAAAGCGGCTGATGTCGGCTTTTCGATGGGTATATCTGGGACTGAAGTGGCCAAGGAGGCTTCTGCGATCATTTTGATGGATGACAACTTCAGCTCCATCATCATGGCGCTCAAATGGGGTCGCGCTGTCAATGACGCTGTCCAAAAATTTCTTCAGGTATGTCAAATGCCTCAAAAACTCATGTTGACAGGGTGAACACTGACATATTGGATAGTTCCAAATCACCGTCAACATCACCGCCGTCCTGCTTGCATTCATCTCTGCTGTCTCCGATGCGGAGATGAGATCAGTACTCACGGCCGTCCAACTTCTGTGGGTGAACCTGATCATGGACACTTTCGCAGCCCTCGCACTCGCCACCGATCCGCCAACAGAGAAGATTCTCAACCGACCTCCGCAAGGGAAGCGTGCGCCCCTCATCACAACAAACATGTGGAAGATGATTGTGGGCCAGGCTATCTACCAACTAGTCATCACACTCGTCCTCTACTTTGCCGGCTCACGAATCTTCCCGAGCTATTCCGACGAGGAGCTGCGCACTGTCATATTCAACACGTTTGTGTGGATGCAAATTTTCAATGAATTCAACAACAGGAGGCTGGACAACAAATTCAATATTTTCGAGGGCATTCATCGAAACCAATTCTTCATCGTCATCAACTGTCTTATGGTGGGCCTCCAAATTGCCATCATCTTTGTGGGCGGCCGAGCTTTCTCCATCACACCTGGCGGAATTTCTGGCACACAGTGGGCGCTCTCTATTGTTTTGGCGGTCCTGTGTATTCCCTATGCCGTCCTCGTGCGTCTTTTTCCCGACGCCTGGTTTGCTAGAATCGCCAAGATCGTCGGTGGCCCTGTTGCCGTTTCGTACCGAGCCTCGGGTCGATTCTTTGGCCGTGTGGGCCGTTTGTTCAAGAAAAACAAGAAGACAGAAGATGAGGAGACCCCTGAGAATAGTGTCGATGGCACTGGTCAAGAGAAAGGCAGTACTGCATACGGCAGTGAGACAACTCAATCACCTGAAGTGGTCGTTTCTGCCCCCAGTGCTCCAGAGATCAAAGTCGAGGCGCCAGCAGCCCTTGTTCGTTATGTGAGTTAGTTCAGGATGGAGCACAAGGCACGAAATCGGTTCTGTAATCCTAAACTCGGTGTTGGTCTGTGTAATCGTAAAGGTATACAAAAATTGTATAGAATATCTAGATGACTTATGAATATGAAGATTTAACGAAGAGTCCTAATACATCAATATTATATAGAACGTGACACATCGTTCAGTATACAAGGCATTATCATATTATATACTACACGCTGACAACACTTTTCAGTAGCTCATCAAGTCAAGATTCTTATCATCAAAGCGTGCCCTTGTCATCAAATGGCCGACTTAAATGCCGAATGCACACAGAGCTGCTGCGGCAAGAGCACCGTACCCAGCAAAGCTCGCCATACTATTCGGCGCAGCGGCAGATGACTAGTCGAACTATTAGCGAAACCTTTCACAGCAATGATAATGATGGTTTCATCTTACCGAAGAGTCGGTGCTTGACGCCGAGGAGCCAGTTGCTGTAGCGGTAGACGAAGACCCGCTCGACTCGGTGGCGGCAGCACAAGCTGCGCTGGTGTTGCTAGCAGTGATAGCGGCATCGACACTATCTTGGGTGCCGCTCAGAGGGCTCGTGGAGAATCCACAGGCCGCAGCGGTGTCGTTGAGTTCGCCGCCGTAGTATTGCCAGATGTCCTCGTTGTCTGGGCCCGAGCACTGCAGACAGTTGTTATAGTCGGTAATGAAGGTGGTGTCGTTGCAGACGCTGCCACAGCTTGATATCTCGAGGATGGCCTCCCCTGTGAAAGAAAACAAAATTCAGTTATGGATTCAGGGCTGAGCATATCGTGTCACTTTCAAAGGGAGATCAAGACACGAGAGGGGTTCGATCAAGGCCTTACCGCAGTTATCATGGCAATTGTACAGCGGTGATCCAACGGAAAGATTCTGGCGTTTCAACAGGCTGAGCTCTTCGCGCTTGAGCACGGCGGACGGTATCATGGCATCCCAAATAGTGGCAGACGCCGTGGTGGCCACGAATGCTGTGGTAGCGATCCATGTGAAGACAAGCATTGTGAATATGGGGAAGCGGTTTCGACGTAGCTTGCGAGCTTATGGATTATAACTGATAACCGCGTTTAGAAGGGACTTTGGATGAACAGAAATGAAGAGGGTATCCAACTGTAATCAAATGGCGCCACCGTCTTGCTTATAGCATTATCAGAATGGTCCACAAGGACGGAGGTCTTGTGTACGCCGTGGTCCGTGTGTGAAACCCTTGTTAAAAGATGGCTGTAGATACGTATTATATCGGCGGTAAGTATTATCTCTTTGCTCCACCAAGCAGTCTTGGACAGCTTTGAGCAAATTTTTCCGTGCTACAGCTACTCCTGTGCGGTCCAGCTGTCTCGGAGCAGGCCGGTGTTTACGCTTTGGAAATGCCTCTTACAGAATTCCGGCTTGCATGCCAAGTAACGGGCTTGTGCATCGTATTCGGTGTGACTGCTCGCGCCCAGCTCATAGTATGCACGACCAAGACTTTGCTCGATTAACACAGAAGGAGAGTAAATCCGATCCGATTTACTCGCTTAGGATGCAGAGTCAATCATTCAAGTGGATCCCGCGAGCATGGAGAAGGCCGAAAGAGAGCCGATTGGATGGATGGGAGAGAAACATGATACGATCCATCGTCGTTGCAACCACTTGATGATCTGATAAGATTGATCTTCGCAAAAACACATGGGTACAGCTACCTTGTGAGTTCGCTAGCGCCATCAGATAACTTTAAGCCAACCTTGCTCGAAATCCGCAGTTTCGCCGACTTGTCGAGCCATTCTCATCATTACAGCTGTCTGGATAGCTCATGCCTAGGTATGTCAAGCAAATAGCCCAAGAAATACTCTAGCGTTTCTCTGTATATTTGTTGAATGGAACACAGCCCAAATTTTGCAAACAAAGTGCCGGATTACGTTGTCCTTTCTGAAGCTGGTGCCTGTCAGCATCTTTCACAAGGTTTGAAACCTGGACGCTGTACAATGTGTTTCCTTGTGATCTATCATTCATAGCTACCCCACTGCAACGAAGATCCTTGCAAAGGATCAAGGTGGTCCGACCCGGAGCAGAATGGGCACACGGAATGGAGCCCTGCTGGTAGGTCTCAGGCCTCCCAGCGTTCCATTGTCTGAATAATTTTGTCTAATCAGGATATGACATATTGCCCATGAACCTTCTTTAGTGGAATACTGATAGCTTCTAGCAAGAGGTGCGATTACCGTGTGATGAGGAAGAAATGTCAGCACCCTGAAAAGCTGTGTTCTGTCCCGGACGTACAGCATATACCTACCTAGGTTCCAAGGTTCCCTAGAAAGAACTTACAGTTAAGCAGTGCAGGAAAAGCCCTTTACTGTTCTTAGTTTTAAACAAACTCACGAGCGGAGGCCAAGAAAAAAAAGAAGAAAAAAGGCCCGCTCGGCTCGGAGGAGAACATGACAGCTGCCCGCGGGCTCCCGTGGCCATAGCATAGGTACAGCCGAGCTGAGCTATCGGGGACCAAGCCCTTTAGATGCAGTCCATCACCAACACCCACTTATGATGATGGGGCGTCTACCCACCGGATCCGCACTTTTGAATGCCTGATTGACCAGGATTCTGCTCATATTTTCTTGGCATCACCGTAACGGTTGGTGACCTTGCCGCCATGTGTCTGGGCCAAAGACGTGGGAGTGGCCGTGGAGAAGTCCAGGTATCTCTATTATCTCCACAAAGCATCCTACGATAGTAAGACTCATCTTTTCACATATCGCAGTCACCTTCCCTCTCGGCAACAGCGTGCCGTGAGTTCCCACATATTCTGTCTTCTTGAACTTCCGATTCTGTCTGTGTTGTTCTTTCGCGGACTTCTTGATTAAGTACATATTGACTCTTGGAGGCTGTTCCCTCTGCTCAAGCGAGGATTCCCGTGACTCTCCTGATTCGAGACTGATCGAAGCCTTGAAGTACTAGACGTCTCTGGAGCTTTGTCTCTTTCCTCTGTGTCGCCTTTAACCCCAACTTCTATCAGGTACCCAAGATGCGTTTCTCTTCTTGCCTTGTTGCACTATCGGTGGCTGCGACAGCCAGAGCAGCACACGGTGATGGTGACGAAGGTACCATCATGGGCCCCGCAGCCTTTCTCTGGCCGGAAGATCGGGCTTGGAGCGCAGCGTATGACAATACTGGACCCTGCGGTAGCGCTTCCGGCGTCACCAACCGAACAATGTTTCCTCTCAGTCAGTACCTACCTTCGAACCTTGATGAGGTTCTCGAGCAGCGTCTTGCTTACAAAATCGATAGCCCAAGGAGAGGTTGCACTTTCTATTGCAGATGATGCTTGGAAGGTTGCATTCTATATCTCCTTTGACAACGGTGTGTACCTAAGTGTCGCGACGTCTTCTTTTCGTAACCCGTACTGAGACACTTCATAGACCCAACCTCCCAGAGTGAATTTACCGAGCAAATTGTTAACAACGTGACCGAGATTGAGCCTGGTCATCAATGTTACAAGATCGATGATCTGCCCAGCACGGTCACTGCCGGCTCCAATGCCACTATCCAGCTGGAATACTGGGCAGATTATGAAGGCGAAAACAATGGCAAAAACGAGACCTTCTATGTCTGTGCCGATGTTGTAAGTCAATCATTGCTTGATACACTCTTGTGGAACATCATGTCCTTACTAGACTTGATACGTGAGATCCGGGATTGTTCCAAACTGAAAAGCCTATCTCGTTTTAGTACTTTGTCGAAGCCACTGACTTCACCGTCTCCGTCCCATGCTTCAATGTCACAGCCTCCGACTTTGACTCGACAGTCACCGCATCGTCGTCAGCTGCTACAGTCACATCTACAAGCTCGTCCAGCAGCTCAAGTAACGGTCTTACCAAGGGCGCCATCGCCGGTATCGCGGTCGGCACGATTGTAGGATCCTTGGCCATCGTCGGGGCGGCTGCGTTCGTGCTGCTCAAGAAGAGGAGGTCTTCATCCGATGGGTCTAACATGCAATTGCAGGAGGATCTGTCGAAGACGGCTCCCGATGCTACTAGTGTGTCTTCGACGTCGCACTAAGGGACCATTTGGTGATGTTTACCTAGGTGGATCGAGTGGAAAGGATGAAGATGAATTTTAATGACACGAATAACGTCGGGCTTGAATGAATGATAGAAGCAATAACATTAGTGCTTTCTTTGCGTCCTAATATTGCCGTTACCATGGAAGAGAATGTTCGTAGGTGCATTTTTGGCCCGCTCATTTCTTTCGATCTTTTCTGGTGTTGTGGGCATGTCAGGCCGGTGATCAACGCTCACGAGGTCATATGGTCACCGTAGAGAATCCAAGCACTTTTTGGTTGCACAACTGAGGATCTAATTCATTTCGGCGTTGGACTACGGAAGGGGAGTCAAACAAGACGAGTCAGGACGTGTATATGCTCTCCTCGCAACATGATCGTACTACTACACAACTAAGTCCCCAATGAGTCTCTGTAATATACAGTACTGTCGACAATTTGAGACTTGATCTCATGGAAGGCTGTCAGACGTTGAGATGTCGCGATGTTTAGGTACGGTGTTTGTCAGAGGGCTTGTTTATTTGCTATTGCTTCGGGAGACTGATGCAGGGCAACGGCGCCTGTTGGCTCGCCTCGTAGGCCTCCGGACGCGTTTCATCGTTCCTTCCACTGCCTACAAGACCTGGTGTTTTGGTAAAGGCACGGGTGGCTGCTAGCAGAATCGCTTTTTTCACTTCGAACTATGGGTTCACTGATTGTTGTCACTCGTAGCTCTCCAGTTACTCTAGCGACCACCTACAGTGAAAGTCCCCGCCCCCCTTTCACAGAAAGCCAACAGGTTGCTCGCACAAAATTATATTCGAAGGGCCCAAAGCAGTGTTTGGGACGTTTTGCAAAAGTCCAACTCAGACTTCATGACCTCTACAGTTGGTACCTACCCTCCCTAACCAAGCCCACAGAATTGCAAAGCCATTTGAGACCTTCTCAGACTTTCTCCTTTCGCACACCAAAACGTCTCACGAACCAGTCAACGACATCGCAATGGATCGCAGCAAGGTTAAGAACGCCGTGTTCGTTTTCGTCCCTGGTGCCTGGCATACGACCGACTACCTCGAGCCCATGCGAAACTACCTCTCTGAAAAGGGATACGACTCTGTCGCCGTCAGCCACCAGACTCTGGACCCCATCAACCCAGGCCGTTCCGTCTTCGATGATGCGTCCAAGCTCGAGAAGGCCATCAAGGAGCTTCTTGATACTGGCAGGAATGTCATTGTCGTGATGCGTGAGTTTCGAACCCCGCCGGGGGAGAGTGTAGCTGAGCGAAGTGCACATCTAACGTTGCACAAAGACTCCTATGGCGGCGCAGTCGGCTCTCAGGCCATTGGTCATCTACTTTCCAAAATCAAGTCAACGCCTTCCACCCATGACGAAGACAAGGCCGGAAAAATGGGCAAAGTTCTCCGTCTCGTCTACGTCGCGGCACTCATACCTCAGGCAGATGAGACTAGCGCGGCTCTGGGCGAGCTGATAGCAGCGGAAAACGGCAACAAGGGTCTTCCCATCGACTTTGTTGACGGAAAGATGTTCTGCAAAGAGGAAATCAAAGAGGTGTTCTACGGTACGTTACCTACTGCCCGCACCACAACCCACTAGCATTGCTGACCACTGAACTTGAGCTCAGGCGATCTGCCTCCGTCCGAGCGCAACAAGTACTACCACCTGCTTCATGGATGGCCCGTCACAGGTAGACCCGACGTGCCCACGCACTTTGGGTGGAAATTTGTTCCCTCGACCTATATCTGCGCCATGAACGACCAGGCTGTGTCTGCAAAGGCCCAAACCCGTATGTGGACCAGGGTCAAAGAGGTCCTTGAAGGAACCAACACCGGCATTATACAAGAGAACCTACGCACCGCTAGCTCTGGAGACTTGGTCAACCAAGGCGTGGCTCGAGGCACAGGCCTTCTGACTGTGAAGGAGATCGACTCCGATCACTGCTCGATGTTCATTCTCCGAAAGCATGTCGAGCTGCTAGGAAGCTTTCTGATTGAGATGGTGGAGATTTAAGAGGGGAAGCAAGACAGGTATTCGGTTCTTCGTTTTTTGGTGATGAAGAACCGATGAGGCATGGATGGGCATCGATTCCCACGCATTTGAAATGGAGCGGGCGCTAGGCTGACGGTCTTCGGGTGAAGGCCTTCGGGTGCAGGCTTTGATCTGGAAGGCTCCAGAGTCCAGATTTGAGGCCGAGTATCTAGATGATGTGCACAGATTAACCGACTGGCTGGGAAACTAAGTATGGGCAGATTGTAATTGCACGGAGTTTCAGAAGGCTCACAGACATTCAATGGCGGTTGTCTTACGCAATGTCGACCGTCTACTTAGTTACAGCATCCATAGGGCCTTAAGATGCAGCTAGGAAAAGGAAGTCCGAACTCAACACCAGCAAAGACACGAGAAGAATAAAAAAAAGAGAATTACAAAGTTGGCTGACGTATTCGGCGCCGATACCCGCGATCTAAATCCAGCTAGCTTTACTGCCCCTGAATTTTGGTTCCTGAACCTTGCCTTAGTCTCTCTGTCTGGAAACGGCCGCCGCTGCCAACTTAGCGCTGGGCGCTGGGTTTGTTCTGGACGCGACAGAGACATGCGTGGCTTTTCTTTTAATCCCTAGACCAACTTAGACTGGGGGAAAAAATCTGGTCGTCTAGCTGCAGTGGAGCTGTGCACTAAGACCCAGAGGCGCACAACTTGAAGCAAGCCGTTCAGATGTAGTACCGTCGTATTTACACAAAATGCAAAGTGCACAGCTCCCCCTGCAGATGAGCTGAGTTGCGCGATGCCTTCGCCACTAGAATAAAGTACAGTAGAGGCACAGAACTCAACCCACGGACGGCAGGTCTGGACGGGGGCGATCCGAAGGGCCTAGAGGATATAAACACAATTGAGGGCCCCAAAAACATGCTGTGAGATCAGAGATAATAACACAGCAGCTCAAGGTTGATTCTTTCTCGTGCACGATCAAGCTCAAGTCGACGCTCACGCTCATTAGTCTGCAACAGGAACGAACATTCGTTTTGCATCATCAACTTTCCCATTGCATTCACTCCACACTAGACAAAGTTTATCTATAATCCAAAATGAAGGCCAACTTTGCTCTCGTCGTTGGTCTAGTCAACACTGTCCTGGCTGGACCTGTTGCCAAACGTGACGATGCCACCGAACTCGATTCTATCTTGGCTCACGTTAAAGTGCACACAGCCAACATCAGTAAGTATTCTATTATTAAAAAAAAACCCACCATCACAGAGTATGTTCATTATCCGCTAACCATGTATTCTTAAAAAAGACCATACTCTCGCCACGCTCCCCGCCGCGAACACGACTTCGTCGGGCAACGTCACCGGCAACGCCAACATCACCGCCGAGTGGAACATCATCGCCACGACTCTGAACACGACTGCGCCGACTCTTTCCAAGAGGAGCTTTCCGCTGTTTGGCCGCCAGGATACGGTCACGTGCAATGCCACTTGCCAGAGCGACGTATATGATGGCATGGGGTCTTTGACTGCCGAAATCGCCTACACCGCCAAGGCCTGTGCCGAAAAGAACGCCACTGGTATGTTCTCTCTTTCTTTCCTTAAAAAGATTAAAACAAAAAGGATCTCTCAAGAAAAAAAAACCTTCCCCACATGAATGGTTTGTGTGCAGCAAGCTAACCAAAATCCTCTTGAAGACATTACGTCCTCTTCCAGCGTCTTGATCAGAGTCGTCACTGCTCTCGCTACCATCACCAATGATATTTCAAGCACGGTCGGCAGCATGGGTGGCATCGTGGTGCAAAACCTCAACGCCGCCTTGGGTGCCGAGATTGGTGGTGAGCTGGCCCTGTTCATCGCAGGCTCCTAAAGTTGAGGTATTTGTTTATCGGAACAGAGTAAACAGCATGAAAATACCGTTCGTTCCAAGGTTGGAGGCCTCTCAAGTTTGAACAGATATCTTTCTCCCCTTTTCCCCCTTTTTATAAAAAGAATAGAATGAATTCATTGTAATATTTGCGTACGAGAAAATATAGAGCCGTCTTGCGGGCATGAACCACAGGCTTGTGCAATACACACCTGCACTCATTGGCTTACTCTTATAGTCGAGTCTCAGCCTGTGGTTTGCCACACCATCAGCCAGTGAGGGAAGAGTCTGGGAAGTGTAACGATGAAAGGTAGTGAAATGTGATTACAAATGTTTACTTCGTCCCTTTTTAATAGTGCTGAGTCACGAGTGCCCGGGCTGTGTTTCTCCGTCTTATGGAGGTCCTTATATTCTCTTTGGAATGAAGGAGCAATTAAAAAAAAAAAAAAAGTACCTCCTACTTAATAGAATGAATTCATGACCCATTGGTATCTGCCTACATGCATTTCTCTTCCATTGGAGTCTTCCTCTAGTGTTCTCTGAATCCATATCTGTTAAATCCCTGTCCCTGTTGAAGCACAAGCACAAAGGCACTAGGGTTCCACTTGAGTGTTACAAGGGTTAGGGTCATACTCCCTGACCGATGACCTCTTACGCTCACAACACCAACAAAGCGCGTCTGACACGAGTGATCGTATCAACCGTGTTCAAGGTTGTGATACCACCGATTCGGGAACTTCATTTCCGTCAGATATGCCTGGTATATTTGAAACTCCTCGACGAAACGAGCAAAACGACTTTTTGCTTTGAGATGCTCTCCAAATCATGTGAACACTTGTCTCTTTCTGACCACGACTCTCATCAGTCACCCGAGCAACTTGACAATTCTTTGTCTACTGCACCTCAAATCCCAAGATAATAAAGGGTTGCTGCTGCATGCATCAAAGACACTTTATGCAAGCCTCGTAGATCATGAGACCTCGTCTCATGTATTCTCTATCAAAGCTTCCCGCCAACCTTGAACTGAGGTCACTGGAATTCCCAATCAAGGTCCACAGCCCTCGTCAACAACGCGAATTATTACAGAAAAAAGGCTTACCAAGAAATCACCAAACTCATTTCATGTTAGATGATCTCACATTCAAGATCATGGCAAATGAACCATCTATAGCGCGCAGTCGCCTTCCCCGAGGATACTCTTTCGTCCCGAAGGGCAACGTCTACATCACAGGAAACTGCCGCAAGCAAACCCAGGCCGCCAACCAGACCGTCTATCTCGTCGTAAACGCCAAAGAGAAACAAGTCGGAATCGCGGTACCCGCTGAGATCTACGAGAATGTGAGGCAAACGGAAGCCGAGACACGCGCCACTAGGGCCGCCAACGTCGACCGGCGCGACAACTCCATCAAGAATCATTTCGAGCAGGTCATTCTGAGGGAGTTCCCGCGCCTTCCTCGGCAAGACCTGCCAAAGATCCTTGAGAAAGCGTTGGAGAAGCGCTCAGGCAAGGTTGGCAGGACGGGCCAGCTGAGCGACCAGAAGAAAGCCCAGCTGGCTGTTCGCGCGCACATCCGGCACCGTCACACCCAGTACGAGAAGCTCCTGAAAGGACTGAGAAGAGAAGACAAAGGCGAGGGAAAGGCAAAGAATCTGGCAAGGAAGACGGTGCAGAGCCAGGTGGACGAGTTGGCTGCCCGTTGGGCACAGGGCCGGTCTGGTCAGCAGCCACCGAGACTAACAAGGCCACCCGCGATGGCTTCATCCTCAGCTTGTCCACCACCTCCGCGCTCCACAGGCATTGGACGATCGAATGGAGCCTCTAGATCTGTGGGAGCGAAACTTGCGAGGGTGGATCGGTCGGCGATGGCCCACAAGAGAACACCCGCGATCGTCCCACCACCGACTTGGCCCGATGGCGCGCCGTCATCTTCACAACGGCCCTTTGAAATGTGGAAGGAAATCTCAGACGACTTTATCGATCTTACGATGGAGGAGGAGGAGGAGGATGATAATGATGAAGATGACGACGACGACGACGACGACGACTACAACTACGACGACGAGGATGATGATGATGATGATGATCTACCCGACCTCATGGTGTCCGCGATGAATTGGGCTCCGCGACGCAGGTGATAGGGCCATCCCACGGTCTCAACCTGCCATGCCAGCAACGTTTCTTCCGGAATCGATTCTGAAAATTTACCGTTCCGCCATCTGGAACGGTGAAGAAGAAATTGGAGTTACTGCAAGCTCTGCACGTCTTGCGGAGCGAAGGCCATTTCAAGATGGACGCAAGACCGCGTCCTCGGCCGAGAACCATACGAAATCCCTTGCGCATGAATTGAGTCTATAAGAATGCAGGCAAAACTCATAGATTTGCCTCCTTTGAAGAGTATACAAAGGGCAACTCTTCGTCCATGTTTCGGGATGCTAAATTTAGACGCGCTCACCCGGCCTTAGGCGAAATAGGGACAAGCTCCGCGCTACGACCGAGGCCGGCCGCTCCGTAGGCCCGTAGGGCTCAAATACAATCCCAGCGCGTTCTTGGTTTGCTTTGCATGAGAGCCGGCCGGAGCGGCGCCGGTGGTACAGTGCCGTCTGTGCCGTCTGAGCGTCTTCAGCCAAACGAATTGATGGCTCTAAAGTCTGCAGCCGGTATTGCAGCTGAAGAAACCACTTCGAACTTGGACTGTACCAAGATTTCGGCCCTTGAAAGTTCTAACTTTTGGAAAAAGCAAACGGGAGAGTGGGTGTGTAGGGGGAATTGGCCCGGCGGTCTGAGCAGAGTGTGAACTGCTGCACGCAGGATATCTGATTTGCGGACGGCATGTCATCTGGATAACTTGGGTAATCAACAAGGAGACTGTCAGCAGAGCGATTAAGAAAGACAAAAGTAATGACTTGGAAGTCTGAGAAGTGATGCATTGAATGATGCGGGAATCGGCAAGCATGGAAAGGCGTCTGGATGACAGCGTTTATCGAGTGTGAGAGCCCCCACCGCAAATCATAGACAGCAGCTCGCTAGATCAGGACCAACCACATCTCACCATCTTTTCGGGCCTCCGAAATCTGATAATTCGACCCTGTATATGCAGTGAATGAAACTAGAAACAGGCAAAACACCGGTCCATATTTTCAGCGTGGTGGCGCTTCTCGGCGAGCCCGCGCAGTTCCCCAAACCCACGTCCGGACGTCCGAGTTCCTCAGACGGGGGAGCACGGCCGGACGACCTGGCACACCTTCGGGATGAAAACAATCTTGAAAAAGTGATGCTCCCCCTGAATTTTCTACCTCTTTGATCTTTACTCTGGTATTCTAACAGATTTTGCGAAAATTATCCCAATTCAACAATCGTCCACAGCATATTCCAGATATCCTCCATCATGGGTTCTATGCCAGGCTCTTCCGATGAGATCTCCTTCTCAGGTAAGGGGGTGCCTACACGTAATCCGTGTTTGTTCCAGAAACTAACATCTTCCTAAGACTACCTTGGTATCAACGCCGCTCTCTTCGAGTGGGCTGATAGCTACGATTCCAAAGACTGGACGCGCCTAAGCAAATGCATCGCTCCTGAACTTCGAGTAAGCCCCCCCC